>MU875620.1:9859-22353 GCA_036418205.1 Ostertagia ostertagi
ACCCTGCACCTTCTTTCTCTTTTGAAGAAGCAGCATTGGTTATCGCTAATCAGGACTAACCAGGACTGCGCTTTCTATGTGACAAAGCGCACGAGATGTTCTGACTGTGCGACAAGTAGAAGGAGCTGGTCATGTCCTTTTAAATCCGTCCATTCTTCGAGTTTAGCCGTGGGACTGTGGTCTACTTTGATTTTATTATTTCTAATTCAATTATTAGCATTCATCAATTCAGTTTCACTTTCAGATCCCACAAGGTGCGCTATTGATGAAAGTTACGGCAAGGTCTCCCTGTAATGTCCTATCTTAACAGAAACAACTCTTGTCGCCCTCTTCGTCTTCGGAATATGAAGTCATCGGTCATTGAAGTTGAGTTCAAAGTGCCACACAGCATGCTCCATCCTGAACAATTACCCAACTACTTCAATCTACTCAATAGATGACAATTTCCCCAGTCTACCGTAATGGTCTGCGACCCACCGTGGTGCTCGGTGACCTAAAACCTTGCATCATCTTACGTAGCAGATTGTTCTCAAGGCATCCGTGTAGAAGTCTTTTGTGAATTCACTCGGTCGAATTGTGTGCTTCTCAACACTCAGTTGGGAACTTTCGATCAGCAAGGCGTGATTGGAGGCGGAGTCAGCGACGAGAAGGCGTAATTATTTTGTGGTGGTCGATGTAATGGAGAGCAACCAAGAGTAACTGTCTATAGTCCGAGAAATGAGACCTAAATTGGCCCGCCAATTCCCGCGTCAGTCTCATTGCTGTTCACGTCACCAGTGCGAGCACTCTGCTAATGCCGTAGAGTGCGCGTCTGAAGTCCGTCAGCGGGATGTTAGTCATTCGGTGAGCGGCAGCGACGACAAGGGGCGCGAGTACGGCTCTTCTGGGCAAACCCAAGCGCGCACCTCACAAGAGCCGCCTACTTTTTGCCACAGGTATAAATCCTCCTGCAATTCAGTCAGACGTGGACAATCTCTCTCTATAGCCACCAACAGTGTGTGTACGAGTGACACGTGAATGCTTTTATGTTGCCCGAAACCCTTTTGAAGCATGATACTGTCCTTAATTTACAGGCATCAACAACTTGGAGCTGCATGGGGCGATTCAGTATGAATGCAATCAATTTTTGGTATCCAATCGTTCTTCTGAATTTCTGCGTCGCCTTTGCAACTACGGCTGTTTGCTATCGCACATTCTTCATAGACAAAAATTTGCCACAGTTGACCTTCGAGGATGGTGGCTTTCACGACATCGACGTCCTAATCGCAAAATATTTGGCAAAAAATGTACACTTCTTTTCAAATTTTGATTTTCTTGGTTTTCTTCGCCCATGTGGCAGGACTATTTTTGATACCATCAGCTGCGAACTTTTAATTATTCGTTGCAGTGCCAATTGAAGGCGATTAACACCATCATTGGCTCATGGTTGCTGCTGGGTCTGTGGTTGAACCTTAAGCCTCTCTGCAATTTTTGTCTCCTATAATCACTTGAGCATTTATCTGTTTATTTATTTATTTATTTAATACCAAGGTTTGCTCCGCCTGCTATCGCGCGCATCACAGGGTAGGGAGGAACCGCGGAATAGCAGCATTACGTACTGCATTAACCACCTCACTATTTGAATGTGTTAAAACCGCCCTTATACCCCTTCTCTCCGGCGCATGGCAGCACCATTGATCCTTCCGTATCTCTCTCTCCCCGTCCTTTCTTTTCACCCCCCTCCCCAAAACCGCGACTATGACTGTCCCGCAACATCATGTAGAATGAGGCTGAGTGTGCTCGTTCGGTGTTTTTGTAGCCATTGTCGGTGTTATCACAATCACCACATCAGGTTAGACAATACGTCAACATGAATATAGACCTTACTCTTAAAGACGGTCGTTCTCTCTCAGTCTCTCGTTCCCCACCTCCCCCTCCCTGTGCCCTCCTCTCCAGCGCATCCCTTTCCTCCCTCTTTCTCCTCTCCCTCCCTTCAGCCTCCCCTTTCTTGACCCCTTCCCTCTACCCCCCCCCTTTACACCCTCCCCCCCCCCCGCTCATCCGGCTGCCACGGCAGCACCATGTAGAATGAGACTGAGTGTGCTCGATCGGTGTTTATATAGCCGCTGTGGTGTTATCATGATCATGACATCAACATCACGAAGTGTTGCCCTTCGTACTCCCTGGTTTTGTGAGCGGTCGGTCCGGACGGACAGAACACACACGCACACCAACACCGATAAACCGATACACCAAACTTCTGGTTTATATAATGACCAGCTTTGGCTCCGCCCGGTATCGCGCGTATCACATGACTTAAGGTCTGCGGGCTCTCCAGATTGTGTCACACATAGTCCTGTAAACACTCAGCATTTCTCCTGAATTCTGGTAATTTAGCGGTGAATAGGGTTTGTGCCGTTAGCCTCAAAATTAAAATGAGAACATGCTCACGCATGATAATTGGGCTTCTAATAACTTATTCTTTCACAAGTGTTCAAAATTCCTAAGGTTTAGCGGTCATCGAATGAATTCTGGTCTCCTTGGTATTCGATCAAGAATAAAATGCACCACTCGCCTGGAATCTGCTCAAGCTAACTTGGTTATAACGATGGAATGTCCACGTCCACCCCCATTACACACTATGTGAGTAAGGAACACCACCATTAAATGTGGACTGCGAGAACGGCAGCACGTCTTTTTGCCTTCAAAGTTTTCTTATCAGGCTCTATCAGTTGCTATTGTTTGTCAACGCGTCAAAATGTCTAGGTACCACCCCACATAACAAAAGCGAAAGAGAAAAGAAACAAAGAAAAGTAGCTGACGAATACACAGGCGCGTGAAGCATTGAATGTGTGAATCTCGCTCAAATTTGTCGCGCCGGTCACTGACCAGACTCAACTCACACAGCCACAGCCACCCTCCTGAAATGAATTCGACCTTACTGGATGGTTGTTTATCTACTGGTGGGAAAATGTTATCACAATCACGATATCTTTCGCCTCTAGTCGACCATTTTGCGGACGGACAGACAGACGTGCATACACACAAACAAACCGACACACCAAACTTCTGGTTTATATAATGAAGTGATTGTCGGAATTTTTCCGATCAATCAATTCCTTTACTCTGATCTTCTTACCGTTCTTGTTGATAAGGTTGGGAGAGTTTACCGTCCGTTTTTCTATAAAAGGTGTCTCACAGGTTAGGTAGAGTTGACCGTCCGTTTTTCTATGAAAGGTGTCTCACAATCCCCTTCCCGCTCTCGTTGGGATTGGGGGGGGTTGGTCTATACATGACTACTTCAACCACCACGGTTACTCCTGTGGCATTTGGTTCTAAGTCGTGGGCGCTCCGCCCGAAATCTCCAAAACTACCGCTGATCGGGGAGGGGCGATTATCATATGGGCCACCGATCGGGAAGAAGCGAGCAACATATGACTAAAGAAACAGCATATTCCCTTCTTGCGAACACTAAACACATATATCCTGAGAAATTGCATACAACCACAGAACGACCCTCTCTTACCTTGATTACAACGGCACCTTAAATTCTACAATCACGACCCCCTTTGAAAATCTCGAGGAACTCCCCTCCCGCAATCTCAAATGCGACTGTTAAACTTGATATAACAGACAAGTAACTCTGACTATAAGCAGGGTCAACCTTACTGTCAACACTTTTCATCCCCTTTAGGAGCAGTTCGATAACCCTCATCACCTCCAATAGCCCTAGCTGTCTCCCCGTACGACCCCTACCCCACGGCTACCCTCATCACCGTGGCGTTCTGATCCCAGTCGGCCACTACAATTCCGGCCACATTTTCCTCTCTTCTTTTCTTTTTTCCTGGTTTATTTGACCACCAGATTGGTCCCCCGTCAACCGCAGAGGTCCATGGTGTGATGCGCGCGAAAGCGGGCGAAGCAAAACTGCTATGTACATACCTGCATACTTACACTTATACATATGTACATACATACATACAAACCTATATATCAAGGCAGCGGTTTATGAAATAGAAGAAAGCCGTGAATGCTTATTAATTTTTTGTTCGCAGTGTAGCGCTTGCTAGTTCTCTTCTCTACACTGCATGCGATGTCATTCACTGGATCCTGACAACACCAATCGTAAGTTTTCCGAAGACACTCTAGGAATGAGGCCTTATGATATCCATTGTTTTCAGCTTTACAGTAAGGCCATACAATTAACAAACAAGATGTTACCACAGCAGTATTCGCCGTCTATTGATCCTGTGAAATTATTGTCACGAGAAGAAATACTGCAGAAATTTACTAGTAGAAATTCGCAGGTTCTGTACACGCCTGTTACGTTCCTCGTTTTCACCAAGTAGCTTTGCTTAAGATTTACCAACCTGAATTAAATCGGAAGCTCTTGTGGAATCGCTGGATGGATTCGTATGCTAGGACAAGAATGGAGCACGAAAATGCTACTAAAAGTAGTGCGATTTACGTGAGTTTCCACATGTCCTGGCCTTTGTGCTATAATTGTTTAATCTCCAAGCTAGGAAGATGGGCTCAGATTCAATTGCTATCATTTGTTTTGTTTTCATTACCGCTGCAATAACTTTGACCTAAATCACTTTGGATTACTTTTTTCATGGCATATACTGTGTGGTCTTTTGGAACTTGTTATTTTCAACATTTGCAATTACAACAAATATTATTTTATTATTATCATGTTATGTAGCCGGTAAGGCCCCTACTTAGTATCACATTCATTACAGTGTTCAATCATACTTTTACGTTTTTCTAATAGTTTAATGCCAACTATATGAATTATGCTCATTCCAACCAATTTGGTTTCCGTCTCAGGGCACGTGCGAAACGGAAGTCGAACTAATTCTTTGATTATTCCCCCCCCCCCTAAAAATTTCTAATTTCTATGTTTTTACTCAAACCTAACTATTTTATTTGATTGCGTAATTCCCACTGATTCGATACCAGTAATTTTGCATGTCGAGCCATGATTTTGTAGATACGACCTCTACAACCAACTCTTGGAAACACTTGAACTTATTCTATAGCTTATTTGTTTTCCTTCCCTCCGCGTTCTTTAGCGTTTATCTCATTCGAGTCGTTTTTTTGTCTTCTGATGGCGCGTCCTTGGACTAAATTTTTGTGCTTCTATCCATGAACATAGGAGCGTTGGTGAGCAGACGTAACAATAAATGTCAAGAAAGGAAAAGAATTCGCCAAAACGGCTAGGAAGATGGCTCGCTTCGAGCTTTGTATTGAAGTAATGAAGGTTAATGGGGGCATGGAGGAGGAAGAGTGCTTGCTAGACGAGTCAGCAGGTAAGGGCCACTCTAGATGTCCGTGAGGAGACGATGGCGAAAACATTTGCCATTCTCGGAATGTTCTAATCTTATCCAACAAAAGAATTCATCCACTTGAACTACTCGCGCTTTGTTCCTTGAAGCGATTGAGGACGAAAAAGTCTTTTTGCTCATTACTCATAAACAAGGCTTTAAGCAGAACGGGGATTCTCTTTGCGGCTATACACGCTCACCAGTTGCTTAATCCCCTCGCCGTCAGAGAATAGCCGTTCCAGCAGAAAGACGGGACACAGCGTTTCGTCGAATTGGACGCCAACATCAAATGACTCGCGACCGAACGTTGGAGTCAGGATGGAGGGGAGCAAGCGATCCCGTTTCGAGGCTCTTAGGACGCGTCCCCGCCGAGTTTTTCCTGCACAGCTGTCTTTCTTGGCAACTCTATTTTTACCAATTTATTCATATGCCTTCGAATGAATACATTTAGAATTCTAGGACGTCTACACCGACTTGGTGGGCAACAGCTATCAATACATGGACAAAGCTGCTCGTGAACAGCGCTGGTAAGCGATTTCATTTAGATATTTCTCATCACTCTAGACAAACAAGGTAAGAATAGTGCACTTGTTTTCATGGATTGCTTATAGCTTATAGCCAATTCAAAATTAAGATCTTATACATCCATCTTATACATGATATGTTTGCATTTTTGTGGAAAACACAGATAGCCTAAACGAGCACAAAATTAGAGCATAAATTGAAACCTGCAATAGCCATATGAGAGAGATTAAATCCACGCCCGAAGAGCACAGAAAGGGCTGCTTCGAATCCCAAAGCATTCTGCTCAAGCTCAGAACGCCCTCCAATGGTCACCAGACTTCTCTATGTGGGGATTTCAGGGAGCGCGAGCTCAGAAGATTCTTTTGTGGATGCTTTTAAGTTTGCGCTTTAAAGGACGCGGAACGGCATCGTTGTCGACAACCTGTTGCGCACTGCTGATTCTGTCATTGGACGTCATAGGGGCCTCTGTGGAAGCAATATCTTCAAACACCTTTGTCCTAATCGATCACATAGTTCAAATCTGTTTTTCAGTGGAGCTTGTTTCTTATTCGACTCCCCATCTTTAGGTTTACACACAAAACATGATGTTCTACGCTACCAAATCACCATGTAACTTTGCACATTCCCTCTGCGCACTTCCATTTTGCTTTTGGAGCATTCTTTCAGCAGGACTGCTCCCTCATAAGTAAACCCTGTGAATTTAAAATCCACCTACACGCTATCTACTCCAAATAAAAAAGATTGCTCATTTACTCCATTGTGCGCTTCGTTATAACCACAACATTTCAGGTTCTTCTTCAAAGAATGGGCTAAACACACGAAAGTGTCAGATCCTCAAGAAGAATCTCCGAAGAGCGCCGAGTCTATGAAGGTTACTTACCAACTTCAATCTTTTGCCAACCGTCCACAGAGGCTTCAATGGTCCATAATCAAAATAAGGAAAAAATGGATCGCCCTACTCTGACCATTTTGCATGTTGCTCACATTATCCATACTGGAACCGGAAACTTTCAAATGACTGCTTGAGACTGTTGATCGATGTTGACTGTGATGTCACCACATGAGATCTTCGGCGTACCCTTTTGCCCCCTCCCCCTCCCCGACGTGGCAAAACTACTAACAAACTTTTGCAATGAAGCTTATGCCCTTCCTAGCTCTAAAAAATTCCACGATAAATTAGGTCGAAAAAGGGTAATAGAGAGTGGAAAGGCAGACAGATTCATGAAAAGGTGTGCGTTTTGCAGTGAAGGGCATGCCCTTAGCGGAACGCACAGGCGACGCTCGCATGCACCTGATCAAAGGCCAGTTACAGTCCTAGTAAGGTCCAGAGCTTCAATACTGATGGTGTGGAACGAGCGCTAGTTCTAGCCAAGAACACCATAAGTGTGACTGAACGAAAAGTCACCTTAGAAAGCTGCGAGAAAACGTTTTTGAAGTTGGGTTTCGCTGGCTCCGCTCACCCAGCGTAGAGATCCCGTGGTTAGATGCGGGTCTTCGCGCGATGGCGCGTAAACTGTACCGCGTTTCGAATATAATGCTGCCTCCTTTCGATTTGTATTACTTGCTTAGCTCATTTAATTACTGTGTTTCACTGTTTGTACTAATGCTCGTTACGGTGCTAGCGCAGTTGAGGGGGGGGGGCACGCTACGGCACGGCGTCTGTTCATGTTCTCCAATCCCAAGGCCACCGTATCTCGGAATTGCGTCACGGCGGCAATGAAAATGGCCGATCAGAACTAAGCCTTGGAGAGCTAAGATGAACAGACGCCGCGCATGTACATGCATCCCCCTGTACTACGCTAGCACCCTTGTTATTACATCAGCTCGCCCGCAATCGATACCGATGATGAGTGGCCCCTGCCGGCCGACTGTACCGATCGTGGGCGGGGCCAACGCCCGTCGCTTGCACTTTTGCCGAGGATGCCGCGATGGCAGAGCGACTGCCGAGCGACGGCCGATTTTGGGATTGAGCAAGGATATCGTAATGGGAACAGAGGTTCCCACAAAACCTTATGATAGCCACAGACGATTATATGACACATCTCAGAGCAGGGGTACTCACTTCCTTATCGTACCCAAGGCGCTCGCTTTCGGTACAATAATTTTTTGAACTACTGCTTCTGAGCACATTTATTGCGAATCTAAGCCAAGTGCATCGTTAATATCTTGAACTGTTCCCGCTACTTTCAGGTCTATTTAAAGCTAGAAAAAGAAAGTCATGCCAACTTGCTCATCGAGTATACCGCATTCAAAGCTTTGAAAAAGCTATAAGAAAATGTTTTAGACAAAGTTGAGCTAAGCATTGGATAGAGCAGGAAAAGCTCTTCAAAATGATATCCATACCGATTGGCAGTTTCTAGATTTCAAGTAAAATGAAGCATCCAAATGTGGAGTGTCAGAAAACGACAGGAACTTCTGAAACACCTAATATTTTCCTTTACGTCCTTTGCACTGAACAACATAGTCTTTTTTAACCCTTTCAGCCCCGAATTATTATTCCTGAGAAAAAAGTTCCCTTGCTATTGTTAATTACTCATGAGCTAGTGAATTCCATCAAAACGGAGCATAAACTAAGAGACTAGAAAACTGTAGCGATTACCATGTTTTCCTGGTTTTTTGTCAGTTAATGTCGAAAAAGTTTAAAAATTTTACATGTTATATCGAAAAATTTTGTGGTACCACACAACATTGTATTTTACTTCACATGTTTGAAAATAATATGAATATGTTTTGAGGATTTGGAAACAATTGTCACTTAAGTGACATACCTGATTGTTACTTGATGAGATCAGCGCCATTCCTTGTTACCCATGCACATAAACATACACAAATGCTTGGAATGCTAACAGCGACACAACAAAGTGACTAACGAAAAGGTGATGTGATCTAAGGAGTAGTAAAAGATGCTGTTGCGCTTCTAATGCGGACACTAATTTGATGGCCGCAAATCCCACCGCTAGGGCCGGAAGTGTCAAGCTCCACCACGTTTCCATTCTGATGGGGCTCTGGGAAAGCACAATTTCAACGGTTTTTGCGCGAGTTTCCAAGTAGGCGTTAGTTTTTTTTCGCTTTTTCTTATGCAAATTGCCAATCTCAGTCCATCGCATTGTGAGTACAGTGTAGGTGGGTCAACGTGCCTCTGAATAGAGAACTAATCCAACGACTAAGGCTTACGACTACATTTCAGTGATTTTCAGTCAGTCTAACTGATGTATTGGATTGCCTGATTTCAATCAAAACATTCCTTTGCTCTTGACCGATGCCTGAAAATTTACTCTATTTTTCAGGTCGATCGTGCTAGGTCGCACTATTTGGATGTTCTCGAAAGCCTTATAGTAATAAAACCGGCCAAATCTCTGAAGGCTGTGAGTCGTAACAAATACTGGGTACGTTCGTTAAACTTGTTCGGTCGACTGACTGTGAGCACTCAAAATTAATCTTACGATTAGTTGGACTACGTTCACAGTTTTCGATATCGATTTGCTTGCTCCGCCCAATGAGCGATCACCTAATCGTATACGCGCTTAACAGCCTGGTCGAAGCGTACCGTTATCCTTATAGCATGAGCTTACTCTCCCATTTGCCTAATCGAGGAAGTTTTTTTTTTGAGTCTCGCACGGACGCCCAACAACCCAATAGCATGTGCGATCTGGCTATGAACGTTGCCTTACTGACCTGCCGTTCGGTTATAAGTAGCAAGTAGCGAAAACATCAAAATGATGCTTTTGTTGTAGGAGGTTTTGGAGTCGTGATGCAAGCAGCTTGTTGGTACGCAACTGGGACCATTCTTGTTAGCAACCTTCACTGTTAAGCTGAATGTATTAAGAACGGGCAATTCACTACTGCACATTACCACAAGATTTAAAAAAAATTGGATAGCGCAAAGTATATGGGCCTTAATCGATCCTCTTTGGGTGCGCCACGCGTTCTACTTCTACTTGGAATCGTAGTGGCAATTTGAATGATTTGATCAGTGATCTGCAGGTCTAGTCGATGTAGAAGTGAGTGTTTCCTTCCTCCGCACCATTCTGGTACCAATTACCGACTCCAGATGGATGGAAGGCTTGGTTGACTTGGATGATGTATAGTATAGGATTAGATCCCTAGACCGTACGCTTCGCTGTAGGCAGCAGGCTGAATATCGGTCGGGGAAATCCTCAGGGGGTCGTACTTGTCAGGGTTGGTCATGGGAGGGGTCTTTCTCGTGACGGTCATGCAGGTAGGAGTAAGAGGGTGTAGCGCAGCAGAACGAGGATATGTGAAAAACATGATATAAAATATTCTTTGCAGGTTCAGTCGCTCCATTCCTCTACCTTTATGAGAAGGACGTATTTGAAAGCAGTACGAATGAAAGTGCATCCCGCAAGGAACCACATGTGCACACGCGCTGCAAAGGCACCTCCTCTATCTATCGCTCGCTCCTTCTCCCTTAATACCTCGTTGAGAATGACACTGTTGTTAGGGACGCTGGGTTTCAGAAATTTGACCCAGGGCTTGACCGTGTCGCAGCTGCCGATGAATCGGAGCGACCTATACACTCAGCTTCCCATTGCTCGCCGTGGATCGCTGCGACTTCTGTATTTATTTGTGTTTTAGTGCTATCGTTTATCGTTTGTTCGTTTCGGTCATCCCATCGTAACGATCGCACAGGATTCTTCTTCGTCTTCCCAGGCCAACCAAGCTTCCATTCTTCCGGTACCAGATGGCCTTGGAAGAATGGAAGGCTTGATTGGCCTGGACGGCACACGATCCAGGATTTGATCCTCCGACCGCGCGCGTATGACTCGAGTAAATGTTTTCTCCTGTAAGTACACGATTCGATGCTTCCCTGATACTTGCAGTAGTATCACGTGATATGATGAAAAGTACCGAAACGTGGCCATTAGAATCCAAATTAGGGGGATCGTACCAGGACCCCGATCATCAAGGGGTGAGGTCGTTCTTGAATACGGTGACAAAATTGAGCTTTATGAAGTGCAGTTATATGACAAAGAATAGAGCATTTGCCTGGATCGTCATTTTTGCCATGTCTCTTTGCATATGACTCTATTTTTTCATGTTTTCAAGGAACTCTAGCTTCGACGGACTGTTGGCTAAGCTTTCGAATTGAGATCTTTTCGCGAGCACGTTACCATGACGGCATTTAGGAGCAAAAGAACCATTGTCCGCTTGCTTTCGACACAATTGAACGCGCATGAGATTGATTCTATTACAAACTCTGCCCATTTCGTACGACAGTTCGGAGGGCAACACGATCAGAAAGCGTTTTTCGCGCACCCCAATAAATGTCATCGATGCTAAGGTATAATTAAAAACTTGCTAAGAAAAAGGCAAGTTCATGAATTTGAAGTAACACGTTTTCTCGAGTTTTCGACGTCCATGGTAGCCTGAGCCGGCTGTGACACTATATGCACACAAAAAGGATTAACGGCGGTAGAAACTGTGTTACTCTCTGCAAGCAGCAAAGCCTGCTCGTTTACTGGGGCCTGAATGATCTGACACCTTGATGCTGTTACGTACAACCACGAACTCATGCTCTTTAGGCTACTTCTAGCCCTCTATTTTTAGGTATTAGAGGAGTCAACCCAGGCCACAAGTGACGAGCAAGTTCTAGAAGACGACGAGGAGAAGTAAGCCAGTCATGCTTAGGATAAAGGAAAAAATAGTAATTCTAGGCTAAGTCGCTGAACTGTAATTATGGCAAATTCGGGATCACGTCCGTAGAGAGCAGCGATTACTGGGGAACTCATCGTCAGACCAAGATTCGAAAGATTCCATCAGAGCGCTAAAAGTACAACCCCTAGAACCACCTCCCACTGCATAAGCAATGGTTCGAAATGGTTTAAAACCTTCCCTGCAACGTTGGAAAATGTCCAAATATTTTCCCTCCGCCAACTTGGGATTCCCCTCTCCCCCTGCACACCCACAACTTATGTTGCTCTACTTACAGGGATCACTCCAGATAAACCAAGTCCATCTGCTGATCCTACTCATATTTTTTCCTACAAAAAATTGGTGACATTCGAAAAGCTAACGAGTTCGAAAGGTCGTTAAAAAAGTAGTTGAAGTTAGCTAACATTGTCATAGAAACACGTACTCGGGGAAAATAAGTAAACTTTCAATTTCGATCGCTTTCGACCAGCTCCTTCTTGCGAATCGATCTCGAATCCGGGTTCGTAATCAGCTAATTGTTCAATAACAGTTCCAGGTCCACCGTACCTTACACTGTGCTTGTGTTATTCATTCGCTAACTAGGCTCAGCAGTGTTCTATTTACTTGTAATTTATACTTACGCAACATCAACAATCTTTTCTGCTCTCTTGAAAGCCCCGTATTGAAGCAAATGAGCAAGTGTCACATAAGGAAATGCTCCAGAGACTGAGTGCTTCTGAACGACATCGAAACCAACAAGAATGATCCACAAATTTAGAAAAGCGACCAGCCAGAACAAACAGCGGTGAACTTTAAATCAACTTAATAATTATGAGTGTAAGGGTTGTCCACATTAGAACGGACTTTTCCTAGTTCTCCCCAGAACTTCAAAGAAAGAACACGGCTTCAGTGCTCACACCTGTGTTACCTACAATACGCGAATTCCCATTTCAAGGACGTCCTTGATCCATCAAATTCAAAATGAACCCATGATAATTACTTTCCAGGTCC
>MU875681.1:8768-18871 GCA_036418205.1 Ostertagia ostertagi
GCTGCCTATACTTGTACACAACACTACACATCTTGGACTCATAGTTTATTGGCGATAACGTCCTTTAACGCACTACAACTTAACTTCCTGCCGAGCGTGGAGAAGCCCGGCCAACGCTTGTAGTGTCTGCAGCCAATAGCGGTAACTGCGGTAACAACGGCCTGCAGCCGATAGTGTCCCTCGGGTGTAGCGGGACACTAACTTACCAGCGCTCCGAGCGAACGGGACAGCATGCCCGAACATGCTGACGGGTGCTAGCAGGCACCCCTAGCCGTTCGCCTTCCTCGCGTTGCCCGACGACCGTCTCTCCCGGAGGAGACGAAGAGCGCCGACTGGCAGAGGCGACCCTTTATATAGGCCTCGGCTGGAGGCGTGGCCGGAGGCGGAGCACGCGCCTCTCGCCGGTGCGTGCGCCGCCAAGCGACCAACGGCGCGACAGGGGGCCGGGCGCGCGGTGCGCCCACGACCGTCGTCGCGAACCGCGACACCGGACGTACCCTCATTCGGGCGGGATCACCGTAACGCTGCTGTGCATGGACTGGTGCTGAATGCTGGACTTTAGTTCCTGAGAATAAATAAGTTACATCTACACTTCATTTGAGCTCTGTGCGACTATATACATTACAAACTGTTAGCAAAAAATGTCGCCAAAACGGCAGTAGGTGAACGTCGCAATACTTACAATACCGCCACTAACTTTTGAAATTTCTCCGCTGAGCGACGGATTTGCAGCGTCGCAAAGCGTCGCCCCTTCATAACTCCCCCCAAAGCGGGTCAAATGATTGGTGCTCTACACCATTGGACTCGTCTCTCTGTGGCGAGTCTAACCATGTGGAAAACTACGGTAAAAAAATCGTAAAAAAACGCGAAAAACGCGAATTCGCGTTTTTTTCGTTTTTTCGTTATAACTCGCTTCAGAATTAAGATTTTCGAAATCTGAAAAAAGCATTGAACTCAGCTCGTCGAGTTCTATAAGAATGTGCTTTTAAACTTTTGGAAAGCCCTACTTCAGATTGCGCCATGCACTCGAGCTTTGGCTCGAGAAAAAATTGTTTGAATGTGGTGCGCATATAATCCCGCTTATGCATCATGATCGTTCTTCAGAGAGATGGGTCTCAGCAGTTGCCCCAGAACGCGCCGCGTATTCAACATCGTCCATTGTATTGTGAATGGATCGATTGCTTTTTTCCAGATTTCATGGTCCCTATTCCATAGCGGCGCGTTAAATGACTTAACACGTACATCCCTGCGCTCAACATCTCCTCCTCTCGTGTTCAAATGGAAATCATAGATCAATTCTCAGCAGGACAGTTAGCCTATTTGGTGAAATTTTCCAATGTTTGAGCGAAGGTTTTTCCGAAATCTGAGGAGGTAGCGGGGAAATTCTTCACTGTTGTAGAGTACGCTTACTTGTGTGTAGAAATAAGATGACATACTTGCTTGTAGACGAGCGCTTCCGCCGTGCTGTGGCTGTGAACATGCCTCCTCGTCATGCCCTTGTGGAAAGATCAGATTTTTTGCATTTCCAGATGAACTCGCAGACCTGAAATGTGCCCCGTTAGATTCCCCGTGAAAAATGCTATCGAATGATATGCATTACTCCTCCCAGTTGAAACTTTGGTTTTTCACCGTTTTCAGCCTTCCCCTATTGCCGATTGGGCATCATTATTCCAGTATTAATGAATGCTATACGAAGTTATTTATGTGAGGGCTTTGAAGCCGGCCATATGTCGTTTTCGGTCATTATCAAAGGCAAACCTCCGGGATAAAACAGGTGTATAAGGGCTCTTAGCAATGATGACTGAGCTGTGGAATGAACTTAAACGAAAAGGAAAGCAAGAGAAATCATCGGAAACGCTAAACTAAGGCCTTAACTCTCAGTAAGGCCAGATGTGGTATAAGGGCGGGTCAGAGCGATCAAAGAAGACACTCGCGAGAGAGAACTCCGTTCGAGAATGCTACCTGATCTCTACATTAGTCGCGGTGGGTGAGGAGCGTTGCAAGGGGGTTTAGCTGCATTCTCGTAAGCATTAGCGCCCTAATAGCGCGAGTTGTACGCCGAAGCTGGCATGATTTATTAGGTACGGACCTCAAAATTTCCCTCGCGGTATCTTTCCTACTGGCCGGGCTAATCCCGGGGCTTGCCTATAAACAATTTAGGTAGCACCAGTTTTGATTCAAAATGACACGAAGAAAAGCACTTCTTGAACACTTCTTCTGAGTTTTGTCTATGCTTCCTAAATAAATAGAACATTTTCTTCCGTTGTATAATTTTCTTTCTCGAAGCAGACTGCACTGTTATAATTTTCCTACACTTGATTTTTCAGCATCGGGTTCTACAGTCACGGTATTCACTCCAAGTATGGTGTACCAGTACAACGCGAGGTCGAAACGGGTCGAATCACAAACCTCACTTTCGAGTTACATTCAATGTTAATCGTTTAATAAAGTGTGAATTTATTTCAAAAAATGATGTAGAAGGTGCCTTTTCATACACTCCAGATTGTCACACTATGAGTGGTTTGCTCGTTCGTAAGCAATGTGGAGTGTAGCGAGTCGAACTCAGAAAGAGGCATAGGGGTTGGAGTAAATAAGCAGCTCATCCCATCAAAATAAATACTGAAGAGCCCCTTCTTTAAGAAACAACGTACCTTCGAACTACTATTCATTGTAAATGTACCTACATATACTGTAATGTAATCCGCCACATTTGCCCGGTTGTCGTGGTTCGGGAGCGGTTGCCCTCCTAACCCTCCAACACGACGCATCGAGGTGGTTCGGGGCCCCCGTGGCCTTTCCCAGGCACACGTCGTTCTACGGGTCCTTCCCGGGGATCATGCGGTTTCCCGCACGCATGACCTCCGCACCCCGGGGCCTTACAGGGTTCCTAACCCAGGAACGGGGGGTTACAGGGCCATGCCCCGCGGTAACAACCCCTTGATGCACGCAGCACATGATGACCTATTGCGCCTTAACCGGGCCCCAGCCCTGGCGCTCCCCCAAGCTTTACCGTATACAAAGGAGAAGGAGGGGAAGATGCGCCACTAACCAGACTTATATATTTCATTATCAGTCCGGTTCAAATGATTGAACTATTGAATAATTGAATTCAGGTTTCGCTTTCTCTTACTTGTTCTCTGGCTCCAAGGTTTATGAGCTGAGCGATCGACGTGTTCGTAAGGTAGTATTTTTTGCTAGGAATTTCACTTCTGACCTTCTGATAATTCTAGGTACTATTTCCAGACTTATGACCTTCGCGACCTCTTTCCGGGTGGCCCGTCCCATGTCGATGCGGCAGTGTTCAACCCTATCTCTGGCATGATGCTTCTCTTTGGTGGCCGGCAGGTAATCCGTAAAGCGTTCATTGATATTCTCTATAGTCTGTGGTATCAACTATACTTCTTTTATAGGTATATGGCTACACTTTCTCACGTCTTCGAACTAATTTCCAACTAGACTCCAGTTTTCCCAAGCGCTTACCATCAGAGATTGCCTTCTCACCTAGCGGAGCTCTTCGGTGGATCAATGGACATCAGATCCTCTTATCCGTTAGTCTACTATTCAGCTTGTGATTTAACAGAACCACGTCACATTCCACTCCAATTAAAGGAGGAATTCACGATAAGAACGAAGGTCAAAGAAGGGGAAATTGCATAGTTGGGAGACAGGCGGACCTCCTGAGGGTGCTGACCGACGCGCAATTGGCAGCGAAAGATTTGACCTCGGCGATCTAGCATGGCTCACTCTTGGCGCGGTTGGCGGGGTACGCCCACCGACTATCTAATCACTCGCCGCAGGTCTATACGTGGCGAGTGATTAGATAGCAGAGAGAGCGTAGTGTTGAAGAGGGCACAGCGATGAGAGTCGCATCAACGGGCAAGGAACGGGTCCATTTCTTGGTTTCGGGCAATTTCAAATGGTTTCTTCAATTATTCCTCAACTGAACTAGAGTACGAAACGGTGATTTCTAATGAAAGTCTGTCTCACTATTGGCGAATGCAACTATCCGACGCGGTTTCTTGAGTAGTTGAAAAGGCGTGCTGGTCATAACAACTATATATCGAGTCACAGATTCCGAAGGACAGCAAAATCTTTGGAATACCGACCCATCTCGACGACGCGTTGTCGGGATCCAGGAGCATCACTAGTGTAGCATTCTGGCCGTTTTTCAGAAGATGATTTTCACGATCCGTTAATTTTGATGAGCTTCATTTCTGCTATTTTTAACGATTTTCAGAGCCGCGATGAGTTTGCCGTGTATGATGAGTACTGGAATCAATCCACATTGAACAACCGGATATCTAGTTACTTCCCCAACATGCCTTCTGACGTGAAAGGGATAGAATCACGTGAGTTCAAAGTCCAAGAGTTCAGAGTTTAAACCCTTATAAACTTAGGTCCGTCCTTTGGACTTTTTTGAACTTATTTTACAGTGAATATGTTATACTGGTGTATTTATAAAGTGGCTCAAGCACTTATTACAAAATGTTATCTGTTTGGGAAACACTGGCGTAACCGGGAATTCAGGTGACGAATCAGAATGTGATACTCATTCATAACATTGGCGCCATTTGATGCAACATCCGTTTTCATCGAACTGGTAGGAAACTCGTTCATGGGAGCGGGATCACGATATAGCACTCCTTTTAAGTGTCAGTTCGTGTAGCGCAATTTTGCGCAGCTGGGAACGGTATGGTGCCAAATGTAGCAGCAGAAAGCGCCGATATGCACTGGTGCCACTGCCTAGGGTTGTTATAGGTGTCGCGTATTCAACTGCCTTCCACGCCCCTTCTTCCTGGTAGTCGCGTTTTTTTTGTGGAAGTTGAGGAGAGAGAGATTTGTTGGGCAAGGAGCTGTTTATAGAAGGAGGTAGTAAGGAGGAGAATGTTAAAGGCAAAGGTCGGGCTCAGGCACGCTAGAGAAGTAATTCCCCGCCTGGAGGTTGTATGTGGGTAGCTGCACACATTGCAGCAACTTCCCACCTTGAAAAACCCCGTTAAGGCCCCGGGGCGTTCGGTTTCAATCCAGGGCCGCCTGGTCAATCCAGGACCGCCCACCTCCGGAAGTGGTGCGTGGCTGGCATAACGTGTGAAATCAGCTAGGTTGATTGCCGTATCAACCGATAGAACGACTGACATCTCCAGAAAACTTGTTTGTACGTGCCTCTTTCCCCAAGCCAGCCTCCTTCACTGCTAGTGGGAAAGAGGGTTTTGTTAACGGCCTTGTCGACGGTTTTTCTCAGTTTTTTCTCCACTGTCGTTCCACTTCGCATCTCTATACTCAGTTTCAATCGCCATAATACCCCCTTATTGAGCCCGACTTTTGCCTTTAAGCCATTACTTATGCGCCCCTTCATTGACCCTATTGGATATGGGTTACGTCACCAGATCTTCAGAAAATAGATCACTTATGATTTGTTTTTCATAGAAAATACTACAAATTCACCTCCATACGTTCTCCTAACTTTCTGCACCGATCAATAAATCACGAAAAGGGCTATGAAAAAAAATCGTGATGAAATTGACTTTGCTTCCATTCAGAGAATACGTCCAGATAATGAACGTTGTTGCAGACTCGACGACAACTTCAAGGCCAAGCAGACCGTCATCATCTGGTGATCGTGACAGCTCATTTGGTAGCGATCGCGGTGGAAGCTCTTTTGGTGGATCTTCAGGAAGTTCGGGAGGCTGTCCTCGTTCAGTGGATGCGTACACACCGAGTTCGTGACTTTTTTTTCTGAAACTGCCCTCTTCCCATCTTATAACATCAAATTTTGATCGAAATTTACGTATTCACATCTGCGTCTAGCGTCCCTGGTCGTATGTTCACTGCTGGGAGGGGTCTTAATGAAGAGTTCAACATAAAGGGGTCTGTTCTCGCGAAAAGTGATGGGAATGGAAATCGTTGAAGGGATTTAGCGGAGGATTCCACAATAGGGCGATGGTCGAAGAAGGGGAAACTTACCTAGTGGGAAGGTAGGCGGACCCCTAAGGGTGGTGAATGACTCGATTCGTAGGAAGGATATGCCTCCGGCTATCTAGCATGGCCATCCCGTGGCGCTATCGACGCGGTACGCCCACCGGCCGGCTAGCACTCATTCTAGGTCTCTGGCGATTTAGCAGCGTTGGAAGTTCAGCACTGATGAGAGCCGAATCAATGCAAAGATCAACGGGCAAGGAAGAGGTTTCATTTCTCGAGTTCTGAGCTGTTTCGGCTCGTTTCCCATCGACCTGAACAACTCGAATTATTCTCAAGGGCTGCCTTCTAGTTGTAAACGGTAGACGCCTTCAAAGGAGGGATTAAAATAAAAGTGGTGTGTGCAGCACGGAAGTACATGCACCGGTGCAAGCAGGAACTAGGGGCCAAAAGAGGCGAGATGAGACCACCTGGCCGCTAAAGGTGTGCTGGTTGCAGCGCGTTATGGTTCCCAACCTTTTCTGTGCTCCGCCCACCAGTGTGTTCGCCACCGACAGCATTGTTTGATTCTTCTTCTAAAGGACATTGCACTTCTAGCGGCTGGGTCCTCTTCTGTGGGATGCGTTATCAGTCAAAGCATACTGTTTTTGTCATGTTGACGGCCATCGGGGGGACCTATTTTTCTGCTTCTTGACAGATGCTTCTGTTTATCTCGCCACTGGCGCATCATTTAGTCCCCCCTCCCCTCCTACCCCCTCTCGCACTTGTACGGTCGATTAAATCGAGTCTTACCGTAATCCGTCGTCTTCATAACATTAGCGCCATTTGATGCAACATCCGTTTTCGTAGAACTAGTAGGAAACTTATCCTCATCACATAGGGACTAAACACGAACTGTTTAACCTCGTCGTTTGCGTAGGCCACATCCAGAGATCAATCGGTTACATTAGCCAGCGAATGTAAATAATGGAAGAGAGCATGTGTTGCGAGAAAGTGTGATTTACCTGCAGTCATGAAAGGATTCCTGGCTAACCCCTCCACACATTCATCAGAAATTCAGTGCAAAAATGCGCACATTTGTTTGCGCTGCGTGCGCGGCAATGGATTTGATCGGCCTTTACTACACTATCCTACTTTCGTCCCACTGTCCACTCACCGTGTCTGCGTCTCGTCAGGCCCCATGCTAAGAGAACACTCCTAAACAATTTCCGTGCAAATGTTCGGTCGAATGAGCGCAGTTTTTGTGGTGTTTGTGCTACATATTCGTCTTCTCTTGTACATAAAATTTCGGGAAAATGTCGAATGTGTTCAAAGCAAGTCAATATTATATCGACAGTCCGTGTAAGGACCAGAAAGTGCGAGTCCACGTCAAACGCTAAGACACGGTCTGATTCGCTGTGGGGCGCACCGTCCCCTGCTCGAACGGCGACGGCAATCAGATAGCGTTGTCGCGCCGATGTCCGCTTCTGTAGTGCAGCGAAGCTTCGGTTAGTTTGCGCACTGACTCTGCATCTATTGTAGTGATATAAATGTTTTTTGGATCGTTGTGTAGCTTTAGATTGGTTTTCTGAATGCATGAACGTTCAGTTGAGTTTGCTCTCTGAAACAAGAAACACTGTCGCTATTAATTTGTTTCGGAGCGTTCGTTGCAGCATCCCACAGATGAAAGATAATGGAATTCACGGTTTTGTTATTTGGCTTAGGTTGGAAAAATTTCTATGCCGGTATTGTAAGCCAGTTGTGAGTGGCAAGCACGCTTTTGCGTGAGCACCAACACCCTCCCCCCAACTGAAATACACTGGCCTACAAAAATTAAAGGAATCTTCCACGAAAAAAGCTCCGCCTTCATTACCTTAAAGGCAAAGGTCGGGATTAGTTGACCAAACCAACCCTTTCGGTCATGCCTGTACTTATACTTGGTTACGCACCCGTAGAGATGTTCCCACACTCAAAACCCGAAACGGCGCAGTAATAAGGCCCCAGGGCATGTACTATGCGCTATCGCCGCCTGGCCCCGCTACGACCGCCCACCTTGGGATGTGGTGCGTGGCTGGCATAACGTGTGAAATCAGCTAGGTTGATTGCCGTATCAACCGATAGAACGACTGATATCTTCAGAAAACTTGTTTGTACGTGCCTCTTCCCCAAGACAGCCTCCTTCATTGCTAGTGGGAAAGAGGGTTTTGTTAACGGCCTTGTCGACGGTTTTTCTCAGTTTTTTCTCCACTGTCGTTCTACTTCGCATCTCTATACTCAGTTTCAATCGCCATAATACCCGCCTTATTGAGCCAGACTTCGCTTAAAGGAATCTTCCACGGAAAGAGTGATCATTTTGTCTTGTGTGTAGGATTAGTATTATCGAAACTAACGCTTATGTTCCGTTCTTTTTGCTATGCTCATGAGGCTAGGGGCCTAAGGTATCGTTTTTCTGTGGTAATGGAGGCGGAGCTTTTTCCGTGGAAGATTCCTTTGAGCGAGTTATGTGTATAAAAGCCTTCTATTAATGACAGTGTGACCGCTACGCAAGTTCTACTTCTTGCTTTTTGCACATTTCCTGGTATAGCTTTTCCGATGAACATACCGTTTTGAAGGAAGACTTCACGTTAGAATGAGGTACGAAGAGGAAACTGACGCTAGTTGAGGGACCCACGGGGTAGCGTGTAAGCCGGCCACTGTGCCACTACACCACTTCGCCCGTCGAACTAGTCAAATACATACCTTTAAACTGAAAGTCCACAAAATTGAATACCTGTCAATTCTATTGACCTCTGGACACTGAAAGGAACCGGAACCTCCGCGAGTAAGCAAACAGAGAAGCCTACCAGAAAAAGCGCATGATTTTTCTTACCCATCGACCACTGGCATGAGACCTATCAATCACGATGAGAACGCAAATAACAAAAGAATGAGTCTGTTTTTCTAGGAAGATTTGAAGAAAGAGTGCTGTTAAGCGTTCACATTCCCGCCGCACATCTGTCACAAATGCTGGCGCGAGACCTTCCGTTAGGTTCTTCGAGTGGCGGCATTAAGAGCTCTTTTCGACCTTTTGAACTTATTGCACTGACATCTCACACTTCCACTGCATCCTATTCTTTCGATCGTTTTGTCTCTATTCCCCAAAATCTACCCGATTCTTTCAATGCGTCGCCTGATACGTGGCCCCCCCAAGGCGCACTTCTTTCCATCGCCTTTCTTATGCCCGCCTGCTCAACCCTTGACAGTCCATGGAGGTGCTTTTCGTAAGCTTGTTTCTCCTCGGTATAAAAGGTTCTTTCTGCATATAAGAGGGTAATAACTTGTCTGGGAGGATAAAAACACTGACTTGTACATCGGCTGGCCCCCGCAAGTCATTGTATAGGCCACATCGCATTCAAACGCCACTACGAATGTACAAATGGAAGTAGAATGCGTGCCGCATCCCAAAAAGGGATTGATCAACGGCTTTATCCTTCGACAGGGGACATAATTGCCCTGGTCGAAGGAACAAGAATCGTATTCGAAGCCGAGGAAAGTGGTTGCGAGATGTATCTGGGGACGCTGATGAGGATTAATAGAGCAAGAGCTGCTGTCAGATTTCTACCTTAACCGTTACATGGACCTCCTCCTCGACGCCCCAACTTCACTGTTAGCACTGTCAATCATCGGAAGGTGGCGAGGAGGATCTCAGTGGCCAGGATTTCGTCGACACGTAGCCCATCCTGGGAGCAGTGCGAACATAGCGGTTCCTGACAAATGAACCCGGAGACCATTTGGACCTAGAGGTTACATACCCGAAATGTGAAAGCTATTGCTAAGCCATCGCTCAGCTCTATGCTTGGGCATTTAAGCTAATACGAACCTATTACGAGCCACTCTCAGAGAAAAAATTGCAGTATTTCTTGATACACGGAGCATTCAAAATTGTTTTTTGTTAGCAATACAGCGCAAAGTGTGTTCTATAAAAAAACCCACGGGAAAGTGAATCTGGTATTCGTTTGAGCGGCAGTGTTGACGAGGTGAAGCAGTGGAACGTTCTGAAAACAACGATATTCAAAAGTGGAGAAGCTTCTCTAAGGCGCATATTTTGAAAAGTGGCAAACATAAGGCAGCGTCAGAAGTTGGGCGTGACAATCACAAGCATAATTCGTGGGTAGTTACCATTCAGGTGAGCCCTTTCTGGCCTAGTAGGCAACTGCCACCACCAAATT
>MU875771.1:8669-23054 GCA_036418205.1 Ostertagia ostertagi
AAAAAGCTGCAGAAGATAATAAACGAAAGCAAGCTGAAGAACGATGCGTTGGAGTCAACCATTGAGTTAGGGAATATTTCGGATCAAGCACCATCCTTCGGCGCTATCACAAGATAAGGGGGCGTTCTCCTAGGACTCGGCCTGGAAGGGAGCAGGAATTTCGAGGGAAAAGGAAACCGC
The DNA here is from genome assembly GCA_036418205.1 of Ostertagia ostertagi. Lineage (NCBI taxonomy): Eukaryota > Metazoa > Nematoda > Chromadorea > Rhabditida > Trichostrongylidae > Ostertagia > Ostertagia ostertagi. Next base: position 8,850 of record MU875771.1, read on the forward strand.
TCACGCTCCCTGGGTTCCCCACCTTCCACTGTAACTTAGCTTTCAGGAAAAAAAGAAGAGGTTTCACGTAGTTCCAAATGCAGTACCACTATAGTGCCCCTGTATCTTGCTAGGAAACATTTCGAATCAGGCACAATCCTTGGGCGCTATCGCAAGATAGAGGGCGTTCTCTAGGACTAAGCGTGGGATGCGGGACGAAATTCGAGGATGAAAATTGCCTTGGGGTTTCCGCACCCGGAAGTCCCCTAACCCCTCATCCTACTTTGGCTCAGTTTTTAGAAAAAAAAAGCTGTTTAAGGTGGGCAGTGCTACTGCAGTGCCCCTCTATCTTGCGATTGAGCCCAATACTTAATTATCTTCGATTTTCGGTTAATCCTCTGGTCCGCCACCCGTACCCTGGTCTATCATAGCCCTCTTTTCCGCCTACAAGCCACGTTCAATCTGCCATCTCTTACAACATCTTCTTGGCGGAAGTGGGGGAGGGGGGGGTATTGGGGTGGGTGATTAAGAAGTTATGATCCATTCCTCATGTCTCTCCAAATTAAAATACTACTTTCGCTCAGTACGACTCCTCTCCGTCCATCTCCTTAAATAAGAACCCCCCCCTTAATTTTGATCATCGTATTTTTGAACCGCGAAAATATTTTCGTGAGCCGGAAATCAATACAAACAACGCCAATGTGCAGTCCAAGGAGTTCAGTCCACAATAACTATCTAATTTTAGACCTGAAAAAATTTGAAGCAGTGAAACGAAACGGAAAATCTTGAGTAGGTGCTGTCCGCTAGTGGTGTTTTGGTGTTGACGTCAGGCAAACAGTAAACAACGTCATTCCGTCAACGCCACGCCCACACTTGAATTCCAAAACGGGAACGTAACGACCCTAAGGGTCCCACGTGGGCTCCCTCGTCCGTGCTCAAGTGGACACCAGCGTTACACACAAACTAATGGGAACGTAAATGAATTCTGAGAAAAGATAACAAGTTGGCAGTTCTGTCTGGGTGAGGTAACGTCTTGCCGATGGGCTGGTCGGAGCCCATCTCGTTATAAGGGAATCTTCGCCTTTCTTTGGATAGCCGTGGTTAAGCCTGGGCAGGGTGATTGTCGACCACACACCGTAACCTATGTGTAGATCTAATGCGTGCTCAATTACATCTACAATGCGAAAATAGAACTTGACGTGTGGGGCATCCTGAAGGGATTTTGGAGCTGATTTAATCAGCATATTCTGTTATCCAAAAATATAGATATAAATAAATGAAATGTATGGTTACGAATAGAATGACGAGTTTTTCTATGTAGCAATAGCATGTGCTGTGCAAACAGGCTTTTCGCAATCCTAATCCGATTTCAGTTTATCTTCAGCATCTTCAGATGAAGTAACAGCATTTTGCTTACCAAAGATAGCGTAAGCCTGTTCATGTGACCGCGTCGTCACACAGGAGCCATGATTGCAGATGATGTGGTGGATTAAAGTGTATGACATCAAGGACCAACCGTCCATTGTGCCAATTTTGAATTTTTGACAACTCCCCCCCCCTTTTTTTCATAGCGCATTATGCGAACCCCTTGTAATTAGCTTTTTATGTCTTTTTACGTAATTTTATGCCCATCATTGGGGTGTGGGTCGTCATCGACATGGAGGAAAGTCTGTACTCCATGCCCCTACTGCTGGACCACCGACCCCAACCTTCATCAACGTCCTCCCGAACTCGAGCGATCTCCGTAGCCGATCGCTCCGACTCCCCGAGCGTCCTGCCGTCCGAATCCGAACGTTGCACCACCGAATCGCAACTTGCGCCATGCCGAGTCGAACGATGTCCACCAGCGATCGAACTCAAGGCCTACAGCGTCGCTTGACAGTGGACACTGTTGAAAGTGGCGGGCTTCCTTTAAACGTTGGGTCCCGCCACTATTGAGTCGCTGGTACCTAGTTCGACTCGCTGGTACATCGTTCGACTCGCTGGCGCAAAGTTCGATTCGCTGGTGCAACGTTCGATTCGCTGGCGCAACGCTCGGATCGAGCGATTCGCTAGCGAATCGCTCGATTCGCAAACTATGACATCGGCTATTGCCCATAATCGGCGCCTTCGAATGCTGAACCGGTTCTCGAGTTTACGATCCCCCCACCTCGTTGCCTTGTGTTGACCCTGATGACACCCCTGGGTGCCACTGCGACATGGTTGAAGAAAGTGAGCCAAACCACGCCCTGGGTGGAGAATCTTTCAGGATGGCCTTTCAGAACTGTTTCTGCATTATGTAGAGATGCCTGGCACAGCAACACAGAACTGTGCATCTTTTTTCCTGATCGGCTCTCCTCAAACCCCAAGGAAAACGGACGAAAAATCGGTCCATGGTTCGGTCCCTGCGGTGACAAAGTTTTGCGATTTCCGATTGGCACTTGCGTACTGTCGCAAAATGACTGAGGCCAATCGTAATAACTTCGTATTATTACCGTAGGCTTACCACAGTAACCCATCATTGTAGTAGTTATCATACCAATGACATCGAAAAGGGGTAACTCACTGACCGTTTCGCCAATTCTTGACAGTTGGGTCTTTCAGGAAAAATTAGCATATCCCTGTGTTTCATGCATGTGCTCTTATATTATCCAAGGAATTAATCGCAAAAAGTCGGACAGGACCTGAAGACTTTTCTGGCTCGATGTGCCACATAACCCATCATCAAGGAGGAATTCACGATAAGAATAAGGTCAAAAGAAGGGGAAAATTGCATAGTTGGGAGACAGGCGACCTCCTGAGGGTGCTGACCGACGCGCAATTGGCAGCGAAAGATTTGACCTCGGCGATCTAGCATGGCTCACTCTTGGCGCGGTTGGCGGGGTACGCCCACCGACTATCTAATCACTCGCCGCAGGTGGCGAGTGATTAGATAGCAGAGAGAGCGTAGTGTTGAAGAGGGCACAGCGATGAGAGTCGCATCAATGCGCAAATCAACGGGCAAGGAAGGGGTCCCATTTCTCGGGTTCTGGGCCGTTTCTCATGGTTCTTCCTTCTTTCGTGTACCACTCACCATCCCTAGGTTAATTTGAAATGGGTTGCTTTTCATCGTGAATTCGTCCTTTAAGTGCACATCCACAAAGGATAGCTTACTGCACTGAAGTTAGCACTAATTACGGACAGATTGCACTATTTTTCGTACCCTTTGTCTCTAATTGAACACCTTGCTGGATTTTTCATTTCCTCTTGGAACTAATCAGAAATGCAGAGGAAATTAATTACGCATTTGTCCAGGAATAACAACAAATTCCACGAAAACCGATTGAATAAGGATGTTTTCATGTGAAAAGGATGAACGATGACGGGGAGGAAGATTGACTACATTACATACAGCTTAAGCAGCCATTGACACCCGATCCGATGCGCAATTCGAACCCATCGAAGACCCGTTTTAAGAGCGCGATTTTCATTACTTTTTATATGCGGACAAACAAAGACCTTCTTATCCCGTCAGCTCTCAGAATTTCTGTAGACTAAAGAAATCTCAAGAAAGCTCTAATTCATCGGATCGGATTTCTGGACTATTCATACGCTTAATTTTTGCCTTGGGCGCGCATAGTATCCTCAGAGGATTCTCATGTTTCCTTAGGAGTCAGCTCACGACTTAAAAGGGTATAGAAAAATAAAGCTTCCAGCACCGAACGGTTCCTTTTTGGGATGCGCCACACACTTCACTTCTAATCAGAATTGGCGTAGTATCTTGAATGCGACTTGGCCTATGTGAAGACTTGCGAATTAGCGTAGTATCTTCGACATGCGCACATTGACCTATGTCATGACTTGCAAACACCGCACTCAATTGCATGGCTAGGTATCTTTCAATGGCCTGCGAGAGCAGCCTAGCCCCAATTGCCCGATCGCGTATGAAAGGATGCTTCATCCGGTCTCGCCGCATGCGGTCCAGGGGTCGTAAGGTATGCTTCCCCAGGAACAGGAGAGGACCCAAGCCTGGCAAGAGTATTGCGCTCAGAAAGCTTCTCGGGGACAACCATCGTCATTCAGTTCTGCAGGATGTCTCCTCACATGCTTGCTCCCGACTCATTCAATTCGGTAGACTATCGCCGGAGAACCGATAGGCGTTGGCCTTCCCCCGAGAGCTTTCGGGGAAGCATAACCTTAACGGCCTCAGATTTGAGCCCCTGCACCGCGGCGGACCTTAGTAAACGCTGCCACTCGCCACCTACACACTCCGCCTTTTCGGCTTTAAACATATTATGATGTGTTAATATTTATCAAGGTAATTGACATAAGCGCTTGAAAGAACATAGTCCACCATGTACTTCTGTGATCGACCGTGCCATGGAAATTACCGCAAGAATGAAGAAACACCGTATCTCGAAGGATAGTCAATCTTTTCTGAACCATAAGCAAAGAATTACCAATGCTCATCGTACCAGCATTAGGCGAACCCTCCATACTTCGAATTTGTAGGCGGTTACAAGCGAGCTTGCTAATGAATTGTGGAGATACCGAACCATGACTATAGATCGAAAGCAGCAAAGGAAAACTTTCGACTGCAAGCCTCTTAAAACGAAATCGCCCATGAGAAAGGAGGCGGCGGGGGCCGGGCGAGTCGTACGAGCTTGCCTGCTCCACGGCTCAACCAACCAGCGCGTATTTGAAGTAGCCGCTACACCGAAGTCCAGGCTGAGCTGCGATCATGAGCTGTGCGCTACCTAACTCGTCCAAATGCTTGGACTTGTCACAGCATTGCCAGATGCTGACCTTCCTATAAGGACCTTAGCGCCCACTTGCGGCGTTACCTTCTCGGCCGCCGATAACGGCACCATCCTGCCACACTTTTGGTTACTCCTGCTCTCCGGCCCGCTCGATAGATTTTTCGACAGCGACTTCTTGGCTGCGAGAGTTTTAAAAGGCAAACCTCCAGCGATTAAACGGGCTGCTATGAGCGCTTCGTAGTAATAGTCCTTAGTGAGGACACGACTGGAAGTAGCGAAGGAAAGCCTAAGAACAATCTTGGCGATTTCGCTAAAACAAGGCCTTACCGTTCAATAAGGCCGGTGGTGCTGGATGATACGATGTGGCAAGACACGGCGATCAAAGAAGACAAATGACGCGAGAGAGCACATCGCTTCCGGACGAGAGCACCGCTCTGGGATCTCTACATCACTTTCACTCATCTCATCACTTCCTCTTGACCATGGGTCGGGAGAGGTCTTGCAATGGGGTCGATGGTTGCCGGCCCGTAAGGATTAACGCCCTAACCGCGCAATTTTGCGACGAAGATGAAGTGATTTGAATAGGTAAGAACCTTACAATTTCGCTCACGGTATCCTTCCTACTAGTCGGGTTAATCCCGGGGTTTGCCTTTATCCTTGCGCTAGCCGCATATCTTGATCAACACGATCCCCACTCCTGGGAAGGGTCACCCTGGTAGAACTACCACCAGCCTACCCCTATGTCTAAACAGTCCATCAGAGGGAAAGCCTCAGAGATCATGGATCCTCTCGAAAACATACGATAAGTTAGAAAATTTCCTGAAAATTTACGCAGTTTTCCCAGGATCAAGATACACTGGCGGTAAGTAGCGATTCTCATACGAAATTTATTTATGCGACCTTCTCAATTGAACTTGGACCAACAGACGGTTTAGACTGCTGTTGTCGATGTCCTTGATAACTTCGAAAAACCCTCGAAGTCCCTGAATGTCCTCAACTTTTCATTTCTCCCTCTCTCGCATGCTTGTCAAATCAAATGAAAAAGCGCGGCCCTATTGCAGTTTCAGTTTTTGCTTTGGATAGTGTAATTGAGAATAATTGCAGAGTGAACTTGCGTAACTCAGTTGAGCTCTGGTCATCTCACACATATGAGGTCATCTGAGCGTAAAAGTAAAGCGGAGCCGACCGAGAACAGCTTTATCCTTGTTGTTCGACTAGTCCTGATGTTATGTAAATGAAGGGACGTGGCAAGATAAGTCGTGCTCGCGAACGCTATAGGAGCTAGAACTTCCCTGCATGTTGAGATGACTCGAGTCTTTAGAACACCTTGTGCGATCATAAATAAAGTTATTTTGTTTAGAAATTGGACGCATAAGTGAAAAGTGGACGGATAAGTAAGGGAAAAGGAGAAGAATTCACATAGTTAAGTTTGAAATGGAGATCTACATTTTGGGGGCCAGATAGCCGACAGCGCTAAGACGAAGAAACACTGAGAGTCGAAAAGAGGGAGCAGACGAGAAAGTACAGCCACCAAAGAGACGCTGGCATCGCAGCAGCGCACGGCCGTGGAACGATGAGCCCCGTTTTATCCTATATACACATTTGAGGATATCTCTACCCTTCACACGGAATTAATTGGCTTGGTTAACCTGGCTTGGCTCCCACCTGGCTTAACGTTCAATAGGTTTTTAGATTCCAATGGTGGGTTTGTTGGTCACAATTTTCTTTACAAACAAAAATTGTTCTCAAAATATATAGAATGTAAATTTTTTTGCTCAGCATACTATCAAAATTATTTTGGTACTCTTGAAGAAAAGAAAGAAGGGAGAAAAAATTACACAACCTCTAAGTAAACCCCTTAAAACCCTGCCACATGACCCCATGTTGTTCATTAGAGGTGAAAACTGCTTGGCAGAAGTTCGCTCAACAGGGGTTTGGCCGAGCCGTAATGGAGCCAATTTTTTAAAAAATTTCATGTATCGCAAAGCTTATATTACAGCTTATCAGTAATCCGGTGATAATCAGTGGTTGGGTGAGATAAATGGCAGGACAACAAATACTTATCCCTATTACCTTGATAGGCATGACACAGATGAGCCGCGCACGGGATTACTTCTATCCCCTGCTTTTAAAAGTAATTCTCCTCTATATCTCGACCTTACCAGGCTCTGTGTTATTGAAGGGAAACTTGAAACATCATAAATCAAGCTGAAGAGAAAGCGAAGGACTCAAATCGAAGGGCTCGCCGTGCGTGGCACACGCGCGCGGACAGGGCGACCACGCGCGGCTGTGTGACGGTCGCCTGGCGCGAACGACGGGGGGGGGGGGGGGCGAACCCGCAAATGTGTTGAAATGAGAGAATAAATATGGGTTCACATTAACATTGATTCAAATCAACAACTGCAGATCAAAATGATGGAGTAACAGGCGGTCGAAAATGAAGTTGTGGATGGACTGAACTTGAATGAAACAAAACCATAGTCAACGGCTGCTAAACCCATTAACGAATATTCCCTCTCCTCCCGCCTAAAATAAGGAAGGGGCGGGGCTGGGCGGGGTGCACCCACCTTCTTGCTTCCTCCTACGTCCGACTTAACTCGCAATGCGAGTATTTGAATTAGCCGCTACCGCCGTATCCACGTTACATGTGATATTCTCGTCCGTAAGTTCACATTAGTCGCCATCAGATCAGTTTGCAAGGTCTGAGCGCCACTGTCGCTCACTTCCACAGGCCGAGACAGACCGCACAAATTGTGACACGCTTTGTAGCTCGAACATCCGCGGCCTACAGGATACGGCTCTTCGATCAACTTCATCGAGTTGCTGCCTGAAGGGGCATAAAAGGAAACCCGACGACCTCTTTGGCAATAGAAAGAAAGACGCGCTTACTACCGCTACCAGGCTCCATAGAAGAACCAGATTATAGTGAGGAACAAACTTGGATGTGTGAATAATACGAAGATAAAAAGATTAAAAATGGAGTAAAGAATCCAGCAGTGATCAGTCTATTTTGGGGTACGCCACGCATTCTTATTCTATTCGGAGTCGTGGTGGCAGTTGGCGTACAATTTGGCGAGTACAGTACAATACTCAAAGACTTGTCGACGTACAAGCCAGTCCTTTATTCTCCCAGCGAGGTCTAGCACCAATACACCCGGTGGGATGGAAGGCTTGGTTAGCCCAGTTGAAGTCCGAGCCGGCATTTGACCGCTCACCGTGAGCGTGACAAGTGGCGCCGATTGCCAGTACACCACCTCCATGCCGTAATGAGGAATCAGAAGGCTCTAAGCATCAGTAGGTACCTGTTCTGGCGCCAAAGCCTGTGTAGCAGAGCGATTTGACTCCTGCACGAATGATGAATGATATGGGTACATAAATGACGAAATAAGAACGTTGTTCCGTTGAAATCGAGTGAAATCATTTATGAATGAGGACAAATAGCTCCACTTTATTATATAGGATCCAAATCGGGAATGACAAATCAGTCATCACCATTTGGGGCGCCTACCCGAAAAGTGTACATTAATAGAGTGACGAATGTGGGCGGGTCATTCGCACGTTCCGAAACGGCTGATGACGCTGATGGGCACTATTGGAAACAGGGCGAACCGCTGCTTTGGGTCAATTTTGAAACCACCCCCTTGACGAGGTTTTACACGCCCCTCCAAAGCTTCCTTACTGTCTGAACTGCTCCTACCTGACACACTTATCCTTAGGGGCCGTCCTCTTGTACCGAGCAGCGATGGGAGGGAATCATCATAAATACCCCTCCCAAATTTCCAAAATAAAATCTCATCCCTCAGAAAATTATCCATCCCCATGTCCCTCTCAATGAAGCACTGTGTGTCCCTTGGGCGAGAGGGTCCATTGGACCACTCCAGCACGCGACAGGGACGAATGGAGACGTTGCTGGCGCCAAATCAAAGCAAATCGACGATCAACGGGACGACAGGGTCCCTCTCAAATAGGATTCCCAACCCCCTCTCGTTGAAGTTGAACCAGCAGATGGTTGACCCTCATCGTAAAGGGCTCCTTATGTTTACAACCAAACATCAATCTTATTTGATCCTATAACAAATACTGATGAGAAACAGCCAAAGAGTATTATCCTTCTTGGCGTTACTGAAGGATTGAAGGATTGAGGACTAACTATTTGGCGCTCAGTCCCTTCTGGAGCAGCGCCAAGCATTCTACTCCCGCTCCGAGTCGTGGTAGCATATGAAGCGATTTGGCCTGCACAATGAATTTCAGGGTCAACAGATGCACAAGTTAGAGTTTTGATACTCCACGGAAGTCTTGTATCAATCATATGACAATGAAGCAATGAGAGAGGCAGGGGAGATCCGATCCCCTGAATGTGACAATAAGTGTCTGCGGAGTGCTGTGGAAGCCTGATGAGAATCTCTTTGAACTCATCGATAAAGTCATACAAATTGATGTAGCGCATTGTAATCGTACTCACGTGACTGCCGCTAAGAGTCGAGGAACAGCTGGGCATTTCCGATAGTTGCCGAGCAGTATATTTGTGCATCAAGACGGTCATGAGGTTTCCTGCAGTTGCTTCAGTGGGAACTGAGTCAAGGGTGGAAGCCTATTTGATTTCAACAGATTAATGAGTTTTCTTTGAGAGTGTTTTCCAACTTCGACACCTTTAGAATAGAATTTTTCGCTCCATAACCAAGGAGCGTATTCAAAACCGCTGTTCGATAAGCATTTTTTGAATAGTGTTTTTATGAGGAAAGAGCGAAGGTTTTCTGATTCTGTGCAGCGTTAGGCTTTGTTTATAGCCCACTGTTCGTAGCTTTTGGAAGAATGCCCGATCGGATTTGACTGCAATTGCCTGACCACTGAATCACGAGATTGTAAGGGGAGGGGGGAGGCTGCGGAGAGGAAGGAGGACGGAGGGGAAGAGTACAGAGTGAATAATTTGAAGCCAGCGCAGCGCATGGGTTGAGCCATCTCCCAGTGTAAAATGGAGAATATCTTATCATAATCGGCTTGGACGAGATTGCTATTCGCGGAATTCCTAACAGAAAAGACCTGAGAATGAAACAAGCACAAAATGTGGGCGCAGTATTGTCCTTGAGCCAAGAAGGTCAGAAATAGCCTCCACCGCTTTCATTGAATTAGCGGCTTTTAAGCAATCTTTGTTGTTTTCGGCCTCGACCAATTAACTACTATCGGATAACGTTTAGCACTATGTTTTCGCGTTCCTCGCAGTTGTTTTGAAGATTCAGGTGTTTCACTTGTATGACGCACACGTCTTTTATGGATTTCATTCCTCTACCCTAACGATCACAATGATGCCATACAGCGTGTTCGGTGCAGTTCTTGTAGGTGACAAAATGAGCAAAGCTCGTCTTTGATGGAACGACCACGTCATTAGAGAGAGACAGCTATAAGATCAGTCTCGACGTCAATATGTCCGGAAACAGGCTTGAAGGACGGCAGAAGCAACCTCGGTCTTCGAAATGTTACATGTGAATTTAAAATTAGTTAGTCTATCTCGATCAGGCTTTAGGTTGGGAAGAGTGGTGTGAATATGTACAGGGGGGGGGCAAAAAAAAGACATTTTGCCCATCTCGCACTTCAACCATTTTATCTTCGCAAAGATTGCCGTTGTTGACGGGAGTTCCTCAGCAAATTATCCTCTAAATGTCCCTCTATAAGTAGACGCAGGCCCTCCTCCACTGCCCTCACCGTCTTCAGAATATGACGTCATCTGTCATCGTCGTCAAGCTCAAGGAGGCCTACCGTAACTGCTTCAGCCTGAAGCTCTTACGTGAATTTCGTGAATCGATTCAATGTTGGATAAATTCTAAGGACCTTAGCTCCCACTATGCAAACCCCCTCGTAACTCGCTTTCCAATAGAGGTCGTTATGGTACACGATCCTTCGAAGACCCCATTGAGCTCGACCAGCGCACCATGTTTACGAAGCAAATTTTTCTGGTGCCACCCACGTAGGTGGCCACTAAGAAGTTTTTCTTATAGAATGAAATGTGCTCTTCAATACCAAGCTTGGCCATTCGGTTTGAATTGAGCAAAGTGTGATTAAATCCATCTGAGCGCGGAGACAAAATGTCTTTTTTTTATGCCCCCCCCCCCTGTATATCACAGAGACTCCTCCTCCCTACCGGGCCCTCCAAGCATTATATAGGCTGCGGATCGAGATCGAACGTTGCTCCAATTTCCATTAAAAGCAATCAATGTACAAAAATGATCGTGATTGCGGAAGAAGAAAAGGAATCGTAGGTAACACTGAAATTGAGGATCTCCCTTGCTTATGAGGTCGATATGATAGGACAGAGAGACACAGCACGCGAAAAGTGGGACCACGCGAGAGAGCACGTCGTACGAAGAGACGCGAAGCACTTGCGCTGCAAAGATAAAAAAGTGGCAGCGGTCGCAGCGGTTAAGGCAAGAACGAATTCGTCATGCACTCAAGTTATGACAGTGCCAGACTACTCTTGGGTTTAGAAACGCTTCTAGTCCGTTCACGGAGAGGAACTTGTTTTAGCTTCTGGTATTTCAACCTTCTCATTGATTTTGGTTTTTTGAGTCTACGAAATTCAAAGGTGTTTACTTGGAAGTCGTCAAATGAATTTCTTCTCGGATCTAACTCAAAAAATCTCGAATTTTTTTTAGGATCAAAAATTGCATTTCAAAAACCGTCTCGTCCTTTTAACAGTGCCACAGTGTAAGCCGAAAAATGTATACCGAAAGAAGTTGTCTACTTAGAAGGGTCACTCTAAACATTTCCATCGCACATTACAGGCACAAGGTGCTGCATACAATGCTCCGCTGAGTATTAGATTTCAAAATTTGATGGGGTGTATTCTCAGACCGAGGCATGCAGCAGGGTAGAGTGTTTCACACAATGCTCTACAGGGGCTGGCATTTGATGCAGTGAGACAGGGAATGAGCAGGGCTGTAAGTAGACAGAGAACCTTAGCGCAGTAAATTCATACCACAGTGCAAGGATGGGTCACTCCAGAGAAACGCTCGTATTTTAATAGAATGACAGGGTCTTTCCAAGAGCGACCCGAGCGATATTTAGTTTAAAGCCGTTCATTTCAGGACGATGTCCAACGAACCGTAGAAATGCTCACAAAAATTGGTGAAATTTAAAGAATTCAGGAAACTAGAAAATTTCGCTACTTAATGTCAGGTACAGTCTCATGGGGGACGGCCGATCAAAGAGGGTAACTGGATGTAAGACCTAGAAACGGAATTGGGGGTACCAGTTAGGGGCAGGGTCAACAGTCGCAGTACCACATACAAGGATAGCGTTGTGCCCGAGACTTTCAGTAAGGGCCCGCGTTTTAGTTTTGTGTGTTGGTGATGGTGACAAAGAGGTCGTCGCTTATTGAAGAGCTTTTGACGATATTGGCGGAAACTTCGGGAAACTAGAAATGAAATTGGAGCGAAAGAATTAGAGCATTCTCTTAGATATCTTATCACCTCCCAGCCCACTACATTTTACTCAAATACAATTGAAATAGCTATGTTGACTAAGCTCGTGTTGTGGTTGTTAGGAGGAAGACCGTATGGATAGACCTCCTACCAATGCTGATGGTGGTGCGGGAGTAGGCCCTATCGAGGCCTTTCAATACAATAGGGGAAATCGTGAAAACTCGAAAATCGGCACAGTGAACGATGGACCCTTACTAAAGGAGGGGTCGTATCTACGAAAGTTCCTTGCCGTTATGAGCTCATTCTGCTTCCAGTCGTTTCAAGAAACTGGGAAGAACTCCCTAAGGTACACATTGGTGGATGGTTCTCAGTTGAAAACTGCTACGAGACCACTCCTTCAGGCCACGTTCATAGGTTGCGTTATTTTGCGATTTCGCTATCACGCTGGTGGACTGACTGACGTATTCATCCAAAAATTGGCGACTATGAGATTTGGCGATTTGGCGATTATGCGATAAAACGATTTGGCGATTTTTTCAAAGGAGTACATAAGTGCATACCGTTCGAATTGATCCGCCCATGACCATTCGTCGACGATCCTTCAACTGATACGCATACATTCCTTTCAACATAATCGCTAAATCGCTGAATAGTCAAACCCAGGATCAACCGTCACGTTGGACCGATTTCGAAAATTTTACGACCCTCTCCCCCTTCTAGAGGGCCTCGATACGACCCCCCTTTTTCCACCCCAATTAGGACCCCCAACCCTCGTTGGACTTTGTCCAACGCACGGTTGACCTTGGTCAAACCGCCGATCTAATCGCGATCTACGAACGGGGCCTTACAGATACTGTGGATGATGAACGTCTCCTTCAATTAGCAATAAATTTCCTTCTTTCCATTTCTTTAATCCAAAATTCGGATAATGGTAGGGAAATTTGCATAATTCAAGGCTCCACCAAATCTGCCACAAGAATTTTCACTCCAGCCGGGGGTACGTGAACATTTCCGCTGCTTTCAAGTTCTCGCTTCTCTGAGAGGAAATGGATGAAGTTCTTCATTTACATTTCTTCACAAATAGGAAGTAAAACTAGTCCGGCGACTGCTAGCCAGACGCTCTCGATTATCAAATGAACTAATTAAAGGAACACCATTCCCATCCCCCAATCTAATTAGGACAATATGCGTAGGCATGGCGATTAGTACTATGCGACTACTATTTTGCTATGCGAGAGAATCGCATAGGCTATAAAAATGGGTCGTCGGGTATCAATCATTATGAATGCAGATGAAAAACGACTCTTTCAATGGGAACTAATTTTTGCAAATTCTTACTGGATCTTTTGAAATACTGAAAAGATTTCCTAATTACGGTGCTTGAATGCACTTGCGAATTAATGCAAGAGCCATAGCTGCGGGGGAGCTCCCACGCTTGGCCCTAAGCTCTATTATTATACGAAGACGGTACTTATTAAACTTGCACGAAAACCTATCGCTGCCATTTGAGGCTCTGAGTGAACCTCAGCAAGTACGGGGTTCTTACTGATGTTACGTCTCAGAACTCCAGCGCAAAGAGCTTAGGACAGTTAATCAGGTGCATATTTATTTACAATCATCCTTCCAGCAGGGAGGTGATTTCAAACCACAGTTTAACCCTTTCGGCCCTGGCGGTGGCAATTGCCACCACCAAATTCAAACGCTTGCATTTCCGCTGAAACAGCATGGTTTTTCTAATCCTGCTAGAGGTTGCTTCAGTCAACCTTCCCCTTCCTAATTATGAGCTTAACCGGCCATTTCATTGTTTATTGCTGTTAGTATTGCAAGTATTTGTGTACAAGTGCAACAGTGAATGGGCGCTGACCCCCGCAACCGGCCAAGTAAGTGTGACTTTGTCTTAAAATACTTGAAGTGGATCCATTCCTAAATCAAAATTATGGGTTATAATATTATGCAAGATTATAAACTTTTTCGGCACAAACTATGAAACTTCGAATTGTTTCGACATAAGCTTAAAAACTGTGTTGGTGGGCCAATTTTCAAAGCTTTGCAGTTTCTTTGTTTGTGATCGAATAGCTTCCAAATTTCGCCGT
>MU875838.1:8526-29511 GCA_036418205.1 Ostertagia ostertagi
CTATGGTCCGCTCTACTGCATTATACGGATCTGAATGTTGGCCGAGCACGAAAGGCGCTGAGCGTCAACTTCACGCTATGGAGATGCGGATGCTCCGGTGGTCGCTGGGAATCTCACGTCTGGACCATGTTTGCAATGAAGTGATTCGACGGCGCGTGGGTGTTGCACCTATCACAGAAAAAATGCGAGAGAGACGACTACAGTGGTATGGCCACGTCATACGAGCTGCTCCTGATACCGTCGCTGCCACTGCATACCGATTTGAAGTTGACGGCAAACGACCGCGTGGAAGGCCAAGAAAACGGTGGCAAGACACGATCAACGAAGACATGAAAACTGCACAGCTGCGCAGCGAAGATGCCCTGAATCGAACAAAGTGGCGCTCTTCGATCCGAACAACGGACCCTGCCCCAGCGGGACAACGTTAAGAAGAAGAAGAATCAGCACTTAAGGAAGCATTGAAAAAAATAGAGGAGTACCTGAGTGCAACGTTTGCGAAACCCCAGAAGCGACTACTAGCTTGCATTCGTTGTGGTGAAAGGCATTTCGGTATTGGGCTGTTCCATATTATTGTACATGATGTGAGTCAACTTATATATACATATATATTTATATAAATTCAATCGGCATTCTCGTTTACAAGCTTGAAATATATTGCTGTGTATATGTGCCCATAATTTTGGGACACCCTGTAGACCATACTCATGAAAGCGAAAGCGGTTGTTCTCCCTATTCTCTCCTTCCCTACCTTCCTCTACTTGCGCACTCCCTTCGGGCCACTGCAGCACCATGTAGCACAATCATGTAATCTGTCATGTAACACAGCACAATCGATCATGTTTATACAGTCGTTGTGGGCGACATCGGATAGTGGTATACTGAGTTTACCTTGTTCAAAAAATCGACCAAGAAGGGAACGGTAAATTAATCAGCTACATATAAATAGGGGAGGGGTGAGGACTGAAAAGCAAATTCGTCACACTGGAAATGTTCTCCCTCGCACTGCTGGTTTTCTTCCTAGCGAGTGTCATCGACGGACAAGGTACGTGCCGCTGATCTGATGCTGAAGCTGTATAAGCCATGATTCCAAAGTATTATCTGACAACGTGCGCTAATAATGCCCCAACAAATTTGACAAAGCTCCTTTTCAGAGACACCTCTGCCACCAGACATGAAAGAAGTGTTCATGGAGCTCAACAGTATGTACAAGCCAAGCTTGGTTAGTGATCCCCTGGATTTGTGTTAGCAATATGGATCTTCCAAGTACCACTCCACATAACTCATAAAAATGGTTCACAGGTATGGGATGACCGCTTGGCGAAAGAAGCGCTTGAAGAATCACGCCAGCCACATACTTTGAAAGCCGACGCGAAGGTCATGGCTACAAGGTTCGCACTATCTCTGTTTAATAGATTTTACATGACTTTTTACAAAACTATTTTATTTGAACAGGACCTTTTGGAAGAAAGATCAAGAACCAACGAAAGAGATGCTGGAAACCATGAAAGATCGTTTTGCTCAAAGAAAAGATAGGGTGGGTAGCAATCATTAGAAACGTTATTTCGCCATAATAGTCATTCCTATGTTGACAAGGAGCTGGCTCAGCTTACGCCAAATCGATGAGTAGAATTACAAGAATCACGAAGGGGGATACATGACCAGGCGCGTTTGAAGTATTCGGCAACATAAAGGATAAAAGGATAAAGCATTTGCCGTTGATCAATCCCTTTTTGGGATGCGGCACGCATTCTACTTCCATTTGTACATTCGTAGTGGCGTTTGAATGCGATGTGGCCTATACAATGACTTGCGGGGGCCAGCCGATGTACAAGTCAGTGTTTTTTATCCTCCCAGACAAGTCTGGTACCAATTAATCGATCCCGTAGGAGTGAAGGCTTCATCGGCCCCGGACGTACATCCGACCCAGAGATTCTGATCGCCCCGCCATTCGCGCTGTAAGCGTGCGGCACCTTACCCGCTACAACCGACTTTCGCCCTTCGGCAACAGCTGTTACTCCGTATTCAGTTTGGCCTAGTGATAAGCACAGCAGTGACATTATAAGCGGTAGGGTCGGCATGAGACAGACCAGCGGTAGTTTTTTTTTGGTATGGGCGAGAACTAGGTGTCGCACTGCGTAGATCTCCAAATAGATATGTCATTTCCTTCTACATTTTGCTGTGAAGAGCGTGTATACAGTCGTTACCAGTAGAAGGAAGTACACGTGAAATTTGGAGCAAATAAAACTGTTTTGCAGCTTGAGACTATCATATGCTCTTCTACTTAGACCCATGTGAAGCAGGCTGGCTCCTCACAACTTATTTTCAAACATGAGACTGTGGCTTTAGATGGAAGTAGATGTGTGGCGCATCTCAGACGGAGACTAAAAATAACCGGATTAAAGATTTTCTGTCTTCACGAAGAACACTTTTTTATTTTTTTATTAAAAGCCTCTATTCTGGTCTCCACAGGACGGAGTCCATTCAGTGTCCTGAAAAAATGCCTAATGGAACTTATGGCTGCTGGATGCAAAAAATCGCTTAGCCCACACATCTTCCTCATCAATTTTGTAGAAAAGTCATTTCACAATATGCTATATGAGTACAGTACTATTTTGAAGTACATTCGACAAACTTCGTAATTTCTTGAAGATGTTCGCGGAACGGGTCGCTTCCTGGCCCATGGCTGCAATACGATATTCAATGAGCGCAGGGTTGACACCCACAGACGACAGCCCTCGTTTGACATTTTCGGCATAAGCGACTAGACACGGTGAACACACTTTCGGAGTCAGCGTGGTTTATGATGTCCCCCCGCAGTTACGTACCACGCGCGACGCATTGATACGCTCTCTCTCTCTCTCTGTTGAACTCTCATAGGCTACGGAAACAACGAGGCTACACCAGTTCTCCAAAGCAGCAGTCCAAAAATGGACGCCGTCGCTTTCCCGACAACGGAAACGCTATACGCGTGCCCGCGGCTTTCAATAAGCTTATGCGTACTGTGCGAAAAAAGCGCGACTGCGCAAGAGAGTGGAAAAGCGTCAACGGCGCGCTCTGTGCGCCAACGTGCTTACTTCGCGCCAGTCGGCGGCTTCCGATCGGCGAATTCATTCTCATTCTTCTCATTCTCCTTTTATCTTTCAGGTGCTCCACTTGCCGTGTTGCTTTTGCTCGTGTTTTTGGCGAGAACCTTTTTCTTTTCGTGAATCATTGCTTTTCAACTGTCCTAGAATGGTTAGGTTCATACAGTGTGTTTGAAAGTGGCAAGTAAGCCCCAAGTGAGTTCATTAGTAAGCAAAAGCAGTAATCCATACAAAAAGGAAAAGTTTTGAGCTAAACAACCGCAAGAAAAAGCAAAACGGCACACAAAACGTCAAAAATAGAAAAAAAATGTATTGAAATTAGGATTATCGATCGGAAGGCGCCGACTGCGCGCCAAGTACGCATTGTGCGCCAGAGCGCGTGTTGACGCTTTCACTCTCTCCGCGCGGTCCGTACGACCTCAAACTATGGAAGCAGCTTTCCCGCGCAGGCAAAGGAAAATCGTCCCTAGGTGCCTACCCCATCCTTAAGCGGGGCCTCCGACATGCGTGCCATCCTCCACCTCCTACATGAACGGCGCTTAGTATAGTTGGCGAGTTTGCTCGACGCATTCTCTCCTCGTTGAGAGAGCGCAGAGAAAACGAGAAAGGGAGGAGGAGAGCACATGGAAAATCGATGACACGTGACATTGCGCGCCCCAGTGCCAACGCTTCAGCGCGTCAATGCGTCGCGCATTGTACGTGACTGCGGCAGGAACATCATAATTCACGCTGACTTCGTGTGCTCACCGTGTCTAAACCGCTTAATACGGCATTTTTGGGTGTGTGGACCGACGCAATTTTGCGAACGCGGCCCCCTCACCATTTGTGGATTTCGAGTGAGAATACAGGAAACATGGGCAGTTCATCTCAGCAATGTCTAATGCGCAGAAGTTGGGTGACGTTAATTGTTCAGAGGGAGGGATCAAGATGCGGAAGTTGGGGTGCTGAATAATGCTCCAGTGGCGAAAAAAGCAAAGAAATCCGTCAAGAACGCGCAAAATGGAAACCCTTTCTTTGCCCGTTGACCTCCGATAATGGACGAGTATTTGCTCGTTGAACTCCGATAATGGACGAGCTAGCAACCAATTAGGAGGTCGTTTGCACATGTTGAACCGATAGCCGCTATCATTCCAGCAAAGATCATGCTTTGATTGATGACGCATTCCATGAAAAGTTATAGGATACACACTCAAAGTGGAATATCTCCTCCAATGATAGAACAATAATGCTGCTAGCATTACACTAATGGGCGGAGCATAGGCGGCGGAGGCGGAGCTCATGAGACTACTTGAACTCAGCCTTTAAACCGCCTCTGCGCTCTCTCGCGGGTCCCTCTCCTCTCCAAGGCTTAGTCCTAGGGCATTCACCCGTTCTCTAATCGTCTGTGCTCTAGCCATCGCGGCAGGACCATTGAGGAAAAATCAAGTAGTCCGTAAACCCGGAGCTTATTGGGCGAAAAGGCTACATCGGCTTTTCTAAGGCACCTGGCTACTGGACACGGCCGCTGTACCTGTCCATGTCTTGCCACACACACTCTATAAGTGATCCCTCGTCTAAGTCAAGCCACGTACTTGCCATTCGAAGATTTCTGCACTCAGTCCTGCTACTCGTTTGTCCCAAAAAATAACCGCGTGAGTATGGTCCAGATATTAATCACGCTGTCGTCAAGATGGTAAGATTCAACAACTTTTAAAAAGTATCGTATAAAGACTGAGAGAACGATTACTCTGCTCTCACCTTTTTCTTTCTGAATCTCGAATCTTAATAGAAACCTACAACGCGAAACAACAACAGAATACTGGTTTCTTGAAAAAATGGATCTTGCTGCGACTAGTTCCTCAAGTCCCGGCTCTTACCTTTTGACGAATAATGTTGCCAGGTGTCAAAACTGCACGTGGCCCAAAGTTCAGTCAAAACTGAACTCTCTTTGATTATTCTCCTCATTTCTGAAAATTCTGCACCTCAATACGCGATACATATACACGCACATTTGATTCACCGGCAAACGGGCAACTCAGGAGGATAGCACGTATATCGCCTCACGGGCTTTTCATGGAGAAGATGGGCACTGGCTATTGGTGGAATTCAAAGATCGGAGTTAGGGCTGATGTGCCACATTTTCACTCCCAGGAGATTATAATGAGATATTACGTCTAGGTAAAGACGAACTTCCAATGTCACCAGATACGGTAATGCAAGTGGCCATCTGTTTCATCAAACAGACGCCAGCAAGTACCGAACTGAAACCATCCCGGCCACCGATGTTTTTCGGTTGTAAACCAACTCGTCTATTGGACTGGGGCGTTTTGTTTGTTTCCAGCGAACAGATTTGACAGAGCGATTGAGAAGGATTCAAATCGACTTTGTTTAACATTTGAATCTACCATCCTTATACAATAAAAGATTTCGCCATGCGCTTTCTGAAAGCGACTCCTGGTGTTCACGCAATTATCGTAATGGTCACAGTGGGAATTCATGTAAAGGCAAGATTTTCACTCATGATTTAGTCACACCGTTGGAAAATAAACAGTATCTGTGCTAGGGATGTGACGTAGAAGAAAAAAACCACTAATGAGGCGCCTAGGAACACCGTAAAAACGGAACCGCCTACTTCCTTCGTTAATTCACGTGAGATCGAGGGTTGAAAAAAACTGAACCTATCACAAAATTACATAGCTCCTGGGCAGGGCCAATCATGCAGTTTCCAAAAGTTTTACGACCCCCCATCTTCCAGAGGGTCCTGATACGACCCCCACTACAACCATCAGCCTTAGCAGACTCCCCCATGCGCAGCTCCACCCCAAATAGCACCCTTACCATCATAGATGTCTCTATAAGTATTTCGATTCTGAGATCAGTCGAAACAGGTGAATTTCTGCCAATTTATCCTTCAAAAACGTTCAACGACGGCTGTCGACCGGGGGGGGGGGGAAACGAAGGGATAAGATGAGATATGCATGTCTTACAAAATGTCAAATCGTCAAATCCTCGGTTTCCTACTTGATACTCCTTTCATGAAGTTTCCCTGGAATAGTTACCACACCCTTCAGCCACGACCCCTCCCCTCTGTTACCGCCGCGACCGGGTCTGGCCGAACTTGCCCAAAAGGATAACGACCTCTTTCTTCCACCTTCTGACCTTCACCAACCCAAAATACGACTCTCGCCCCTTGTTCAGAACTGCGCAGCGCACGGCTGGTCTTATCCCACAGATTTCAGCCAACAACACAGTGAAACTGGTCCGAGGGGCTCCCGATCACCGCTACATAACCTAAACCTTTGGCTACTCCTTTGATAACGCCCCTTATCAACTCTTACCAGAAGTTTTGGCACGCCCCATTCTCTATATCAAATCTCAAAATTAACTCCGGACGACTGCTGGTCTGCACGCTGTGAAGGCAGAACAGACGGAGGGTAACCACCGGTATTCACCTGTAAAATCACCTGTCGTCCCGTTGATCATCGAATTGCTCGAGCGGGCGCCAGCAACGTCTCCATTCGTCCCTGTCGCGTGCAAGAGTTGTCCAGTGGACCCTCCTCGCTCGAGGGACACGATGTCCTTCATTCCTTTCGTTCAGAGCTTTCGTGAAGAAGTCTGACCATCGGGCCGGCGGTCGTCCAGGTGTTCGTTGATGCGGTTTTGTTGGGGGGGGGGAAAAAAAACCCCGTCCCCCGCCCCCGGAGGGAGGCGCAGGGTCGAGAACCTGCCTGGTCCAGACGGTCATTCGCAAAAGGTGCGGCAGGTGACATGTGCCGGCCGGCACCTTGGATCGTTGCCGCGGATTCCGGTTGGGCGAAAGCGGGGCAGGCGGGGTGCGGCGGGCGACGCGTTGGCGAGTCGGTGTGGCAGTGTAGTGTTCGGCACTGGGGGTCGGGGCCGGATTCCCCTCGCACGTTGCGTGTATTAGGGTTAGGCTCCTCAGCGTCGTCCTCGGGGTCGACAGCGCGGTGTGGGATAAGCGGCGTACGCGGCATGCTCGGTCCTGCCTGCGCAGAGTCCAAGTCTCTGAGGCGTAGGTTAGGGCAGGAAGGACAGCGGAATCGAAGAGGTGGGCACGGAGCCGGATGTTCTTCGTCTTCTTCACTACTCCCTCGATGTTCTTGTACGCTCCCCAAGCCGCTCGTTTCCTCCTGCTCAGCTCTGGAGCTAGATCGTTCATCATATTGATTTCCCGACCTAGGTACACGTAGCTGGAGCATTCGGTGATGTTCGTTCCGTTGAGCGTGAATGGGGCATCAGGAACCAATCCGTTTCTCATAAACATCGTCTTCGTTAGGTTCAGCTGTAGACCAACCTTACCACAGGCGCAGTCGAAATCAGCCAGCACGTAGGTGTACACACAGAGAAATAATTGGCGAATTATACGTAGCAGTACAATCCTTATCCACGAGAATTTTCCCTGCGTAGTGGATGTAGTGTGTGGATGTGGCCAATATTCAGCCTAATTCTCAGCGCGAATTATCAGAAGCAAAGTCTATCTGTGTTCCAAAAATGGTAAGGCACATGCGCTTCCGTCAGCACAACAGGTAAGCATCGGACAAGAAAACTGTACTCAATTATTAGATATGGATGTCTTTCCGCAAATCCAAAATCCACTTCGGTTCTATATGAATAGCACTCCCCCCAAATTAGATTTCACGTGTCATGAGCCATTGTCCCTCTCATCTTTAGAGGGTGGAGGGGACTATCTGCGAGAACCGAAAGACACCTTCACCATCAGCGGTCGAAATGCCGGCTCTACGACAACTCCGTCTGCTCATTCCAGAATGGGAGCGCTGGCCATATCTGAATGTTGGGAAACGGAGTTAGGCGTCCCCAACTCGTAACTACCCTAAAATCCCATAGATAAGAGCGGTCCATAGATATTTTTTCAAAAATAAAATAAAAATAAAAATATTTTTTCAAAATCATTTTTTACCGGTAAATTAAACCGCTCTTATCTATGGAATTTTACTGATCGAATGGGCTCTTCAAGTTCTATCCAGAGATCAAATTCCGGCATTTCTAGAGAGATTCCGGCAGAAATTCCGTTAAAATCGCTATTTTTCTATATGAATTGTTTATTAAGTGGGCGGGGTTTAGAGTTGAGGGACGGAGCTTCTTCTAAACTTCTTCTCCGATTTTTATTTATCCATCCATCAAGTTAGAGGGGTGACTGCATTCAATTTCAATTTCATTCCAATTCATTTTTCACCGGTAAATTAAACCGCTCTTATCTATGGGATTTTAGGGTAATTTGAACTCGATCAGCACAGTAGGAGAGTGATGACGAAGTGGTGCAGCTAGGTCCAGCAGCTCCGCCAAAAGGGCTGGTTTCGCTTACCCCAGGACTAAGCCTTGGGAGAGGGAGGACCTGCGCTCTCTCGCAGGTCCGTCCTCTCTTTAAGGCTTAGTCCCTGAGGTAAGCATCAAATTGAGGCGGTTTTTGAGGAATCAGCATACGACCCAGCAGAATACGAAACGGGCTGGTTTGCTTACTTCTCACCAGCGCACCGCTCGCAAATTATGCAAGACTGATTACGTTGGATCGCCTCACAGCTTACTACTTTCCACTTCCAGTCGGAGTGGGACAAGTAGTACGGAATTTGGTTCGTGTCCTCTGATACTGCCACCGGATACCATGGCATTTCCGACACAAATTGAATACAACATCGAATGTTTGCCTCTTCCATTATAAAAGTAACCGCTCATTCACTTTTGCTGAAATCCATTTCAACTACAGCGAAGGAAGCAATTTTTGGACAATATTTACCATTTTGAGACGATACCTCCCCCTTTTGTGTTCGCGGCCCCGCGCCCGCGCGCCGCCGCGCGGCCCGCCCGCCGCCGGGGCGCGCGCGCGGCCGCCCCGCCGCGCCCGCGGCGCCCGGCCGGCGCCGGCGCCGCGCGCCGCGCGCCGCCCCGGCGCGCCCGCCCGCCCCGCCCGTTTTTTAAAAAAACAACCGGGGCGGGGGGGGGGGGGGGGGGTAATGAGCTCCTAGAAGTATAGACAGACTACTTGTGCAAACAGCGTTGGGTACAAATCCCTCCGAAAACAGCTTTTCAGACAAAAGCTGTGATAGTGCATTTTCAACGTGTTCATGTTGTTCGGCTAAAGTGCAGCACAATCATCAGTAATAAAAAGGAGGGGGTAGGGAGACGGACAAATACATCACATTCAAAATGTTACTAATTCTTCCACTACTGGTTTCTTTCCTAATCAATGTCAACGCCCAAAGGCGTGAAATGAGGGTGAGTGCTGTCTTATTTGAGACTAATGCGAAACACGGTAACATAAGTCATCAGGATCGCCTGATAATACTTCCATACTAGCATAAGAGGGCACTTAATTCAGAAAGAATCACCAAGAGAGCAAATCGAACACTCGTAGATCTCAACCGTCTTTTGCTGGAAAGACATCGCGAGAAAATGAATGCTGTGCTTGATCGCGTTCTTCGAGAAGTTATATGGTATGCTTTTAACGACAGCAAGCCGTTCCCGAGGAGCTCATTGAGTAGATGCGCATACTTTACTCGAACTCAAGGAGTCGGGTGCAAACGGTGGCAGGTACTTCGATGGAATTCCCCCACTTTAAGCCACTCGTCCTTTCCCTATTCTATTGTCGTTTGCCATTATCGCCGTGTATCGTTCAGAAGCCCGCTCCACTTTTTATTCTGATGACGTATGCTTCACTGCAAGACAAATTAATCTACGACAAACAAGAGCAAAACCTGGTCCGACCTTCTGGCTATGTTTTGAGCTCAAGTTAAACGTGAAAAAGGCAGAGTACTCGACCGGCTCAGGTTGAACGTGAAAAAGACAGAGTACTTGACCACCGATTTGAGTGAGCCAGGCTCTATTAAGATCAGTGGCACTGAGCTCACACGTACAACATCATTCAAGTATCTGGGTCGGCAATCGCGTCCGACGGCAGCCTGATCTCTGAAGTAAACTCCCGGTGAGTGCAGCTTGGTCCAAGTGGCGCTCGATGACCGGCGTTCTCTGCGATAAGAAAATACCAGAGCGACGACTGAAATCTAAGTACAAAACCTACTACTACAGAAGCCGTCGTCCGACCAGTCGCCATTTACGGAGCAGAGTGCTGGCCCGTGACTAAAGAGGTTGAGGCTCGTCTCAGTGTAATGGAGACAAAAATGCTGCCCGCTGGACTTGCCGGGGTCACGCGCTTGGACCACATTCGCAACGATGCCATCAGAAAAGCGGTTCGGTGTGGCTCCCATCGCTGATAAGATGCGCGAAGCTCGCCTGAGGTGGTACGGTCACGTCCTTCGCGCTAATGATGAGAGTGTCCGTAAGATCGGTCTAGACTTTAACGTGCCAGGAAAGCGGCCAAGAGGACGCCCGAAGCAACGATGGCTTGATACGTTGCATGAGGACTTGAAATTAGTTGGCCTTCACCCCGATCAGGCACATAATCGGGAAAAGTGGCGTCGTAATACCAGGAAAGCGGACCCCGCCACAGGGTGGGACAAACGCTAAAGAATAAGAAGAAGAAATTTACTAACAAGAGTTGATCCCCATAGTTGTATCAGCCTGGCCTAACTGTAGAGTTCTGGGGTCGTAACCAGCCTTTTGCCAGTGACTGCTAGCTCCTTCGCACGATACATTTCATGGGAAGTCAAGCTTCAGCTCACATCCAAGGTGGCTGTCTCATCATGAATTTTCATCGTTCTCCTTTTGGGCGGGCGATATAACCGGTTTGGGTGACATGTCCGACCCCTCCCCGTGGGGTCACCCGGGCAACTCACCTCTGGAGCATGCTCCGGAAGGGAGGCCGAGAGCGGACTGCGCGTTCCTTGAGATGCAGGTGGTTTCAGGGGATGGACTCCTTGTCTCCGCAGTGGTAACTTGGTTCATTCCTGAAATGGCTGTGAGGCGTCGTAGGCTAAGTATCCTGCGGTGAGGATCAGCTACGGATGGTTTGTATCTGGTTACCCAAAAGCTTGCAAAAGTCGATGATAGGAATGCAAAAAGGCGGTTAAGGGTCGCCTCAAAAACCCTTGTCCAATCAAGAACATCGGATATCCTATCGGGTACCACCGGCCCGATCGCGATTGTCGCTAGGTGGACTCTCCTCTGACCTTTAAGGTAAGCGACGCCTATGGTGCAGGTATAGGAACGCGCTAGCTACGCTATCCTAGAGTGGAGAATTTCAAGCTCAAACCGCAAGAAGAAAGCCTCAGTACCCCGCACGCTGGGCTCTGCCGCCTCCGACGTTGGGCGGTACGACGACCGGCGAGAGGCTGCACAATCTCGGGTTGCGTAGAACGTCATGGACTCTGGACGAAGACGACACGAGAACACGACATGGAGATTGCCTCAGAATTTGCACTTACAACGCGAGAACTGTCTCCAGTGATGCCGACCTTCGTTGCCTGCTTGATGCCGCGAGTCGAATCAAGTACAACGTAATCGCGCTCCAGGAAACGAAGTGTAAGAAGACCGATATACGACATTTCTTCGATGGAACTCTTGTCATTCGTGGTGAGAAGTTTCCATCGCGAAACATCGGTGGCGTCGGGTTCGTCGTTCACCCATCTGTCGTCCAACACGTTGACTCCTACGAAATCCTCTCTCCTCGCCTTGCCATCCTCCGTCTTCAGCCGCGGCGTCAAAAGTCCATCTGTATCATCAGCTGCTATTCACCACACATGGGCGCTGATGATTCCGAATTAGACGCATTCTACGATCAGCTGGAGGAAGTCATCCGCACCGAGAAGTCCTTCTATAAATTCATTGTCGGAGACTTCAATGCGAGGATCGGTAAGGTGGAAGAAAAAGAAGACAGGATTGGCCAGTTTGGGATTGGCGAAAGGAACGAAAACGGAAATCGGCTTGCTGGGCTCATGTCCGCGACTCGTCTCTTCCACGGTAACTCTTTGTTCGAGAAGAAGGAACATCGCCGCTGGACATGGGAATCACCCAACGGCACGACACGTGCCGAGATCGATCACATTATTACGAACAGGAGACGGTGCCTTTGTGATGTCGCTGTAGTGCCATCTTTCTGTACCGGATCTGATCATCGGCTTCTTCGGGCGAAAATTCGTCTATCTACCAGGCTTGAAAAACGAGCCTTGCACCGCCCGAAGACAAGAAGATCGGTCGTGTACGATGAGAACATCTTGAACGAGTGCCTTTCCCAACACTTGTGGCGGATCGATGAGGACCCAACGAAGGATTACGAATTGCTACTCGAGGGACTTCAAGCCTGTGCTGATGCGGCTTCTCTTACTCAGCGAAGGAGCTCCGAACGCATCTCGACGTCAACGAGAGAACTCTTGAGTAAGCGAAGGAGCCTGCGACTTGATCCGAATGCAACCCACCTCGAGCGACTGATTGCTGACACCAGTTGCAGAATAGCGCTGCAGGAGGACATACGACAGTTCAGGCAAAGAAAAATCCTCGAAGCTGCACAAGGAAGATCAAGTATAAAGAAGTGCAAGCGGGACCTCACCGATCATCGCGTACCACTTTCTGCTCTCCTGAGAGAGGACGGAACCCTCACTACTTCTAGAAAGGAGATGGAATCTATAGCGGAAACGTTCTACACAAGTCTATTCCGCTCCTCCACACCCGTACCAGACCCTGTTATCCCCACTGCCCCCCGACCACCTACGATCCTTACCTCAGAAGTCCGAGTTGCCATCGACAGCATGAAGAAGGGAACTGCTCCCGGACCCGATAAGATCTCGGTCGACTTCCTTAGAGCAGGGAAACACTCACTTCATGCCATTTTGGCAGCCCATATGACGTCCTATCTTCGAAAGGGAAGGATTCCGGACCAGTGGAGAACTTCGCGCACTGTCATTCTATTCAAGAAGGGTGACAGAGAAGATCTTCGTAATTACCGACCAATCAGCTTGTTGAGCGTGCTCTACAAGCTCTTTACGAAGATCATTCTAACGCGCATCTCGAGTACACTGGATGAAGCGCAACCAGTAGAGCAAGCTGGGTTCCGCAAGGGATTCAGCTGCATGGACCACATCCAGACTGTCGTGAGAGTAATAGAGGTCTGTCGTGAATACCATATGCCTCTCGTTCTGACCTTTGTCGACTACGAGAAAGCCTTTGACAGCGTCGAAACGAACGCCATCCTGTCAGCGCTGGTCGACCAAGGAGTGGAGTCATCCTATGTTAACATCTTAGCTGACTGTTACAGACACTGCTCAACGACGCTACAACTGTTTGACCGTCCTTTAACCATCCCCATCGAGAAGGGCGTCAGGCAGGGCGATACTATCTCGCCGAAGCTGTTTACCGCGGCGTTGCAGTGGATCATGAAGTCGCTCGACTGGGACGAGAGGGGCATACGAGTGGATGGAAAATTCCTATCCAACCTTCGATTTGCAGACGACATCGTCTTATTTTCGAATTCTATCACTGAAGCAGAGACGATGCTCAACGAACTTAACGAAGCTGGAAGTAGAATTGGACTACGAATCAATCGGAAGAAGACACAGTTTATGAAGAACTCCTGGTGCGAAGAACATCACATGACGATAAATGGTTTGCAGATACTGGAAACCAATTCGTACGTGTACCTAGGACGCTCGATAAACATGAACAATGATCTCAAGGAGGAACTGGACAGGAGAAAGAGAGCGGGCTGGTCTGCATTCGGGTCTATCAGAGAGGCCACTGACCATCTTTCAGATGTAGACCTGCGAGCCCATCTCTTTGATCAAACAGTGCTTCCTGCGCTCTGTTACGCTGCAGAAACGTGGGCCGATACGAATGCCACCACGAATACGCTTCGAGTAACGCACAGAGCGTTAGAGAGGTGTCTTCTAAAATACAACAGGCGCTCACAACATCGAGCAGGACTTCGTAGTTCAGATATGAGGGTGATGTCTCGACTCAGAGATCCTGTGGAATACGCTTACAAGGCAAAACACAGGTGGGCCGGACATATCATGAGGAGAACTGACGACAGGTGGACGAGAAGGACAATAGAGTGGATCCCTAGAGACCACAAGCGTCCTCTAGGGAGACCACCTATTAGATGGGCCGACGTGTTCGTTAACGTTCTGAAGTCCGCTATGGAAACTCGTGGCCGTCAAGGAAGAAAGGTATCGTGGATGACGGTAGCGAGAGGACGAAACGAATGGAATCTGTGCGGTGGCTCGCACATGGAGTGAAGACGAGCCATCTAAGTATCTAAGTAAGTTAAGATATAACCGGTTTTGGGCTCAATAAGCACTAGGGAACGTTTTTGACATGTATTGACCTTCAATCTCCAGCTCAATTGTTTGGTTCATGCTCATTGATTGCGTTTGAGGTTTGAGAAGGTAAAAAATGCTCAAAGTTAGCTCTTGGTGGTAGCGTTTGGCGGAAGCTTCATTTCAAATGGCTGCCAAGCTAGGGCTAAGTGTGCTAGCGAAAAGTGCGCATTTTCGTCCGGTAGTGCTACATAGTGGCTCGACGTGACATAGGCAGTGCAAAACTGCTACAGGTCTGCCCTCAACTGAAATACAATAGTGTGTGAGGTGAACTGAGAGCACTGAGCGTGCACTCTTCACCTCAAAATGTTATTATTACGGCCCAAAACGTGCTAGTGAAAATTCTAGCATTGTCCTTCTGTGTTGTTATTGCATGGAATTGGCGTTTCGTAGTGGGATCCTGGTTTACAGGCAGTGTTAGAAACGTGGCCCTGTCTAGCAACACTAATCTTTGATTATTCAAGTTTCTACTTCCTTTTAACAAACTTCTGCTGAATCAGAGGCAGATCCACAAAGCCTTGAAGATTTCCACCAACTGCTGAGGGTGCAGCACAATAGGGGTGGATGCAGAGGGCACTTCTCTTCAGTCTGAATGACGGACAGCAGTTAGGTCGTAGACGAAGCGAGGCCGTCTACTAATTAATTGGAAAAGGTACCTCAATTCTTCCTGGGAAGTAATGAGGCGGTAAGGATAAAGCCAGACGGGATAAACACACCGGGCAGAAGAGATGAAGTGAGAGCCAATTAGCTGAGTACCTGCAAATATTGGTCTAAACGTGGAAGGGAAGATGTCGCGGTTACCAAAAGTAATAGTAAGAAAGCTGCGTAGAAAGAGGCGCTGGAATTCAGAGCGTTGAGTTGTCGTTTATTGCCTTGAACTGGTTTGAGTGCAATTCCTTGCAGAGGATCTGTGACGATACTCTTAGATGAAAGCGTGTAAGCGTCAAAAGGCGCAGCTGGTAACTGAAAGGATCAAAAGGAAAAGGAAGAGCTAATTGACGTTATTTGTCTATTGCCCTTCGATGAAAGGTATTCGCTGTAGTGGATTGCTGGTACGTGATGTGCAAGTGGAAAGCCTGCTCTAAGAAGGGAAGTGTTTAGGAGTATGGCAAGCGCTTCTTCAGAACGGTTTTTAACACATTGACGACATTGAGACGCGGTAACGCGTCTCACTTTGCGCACCTCGTTGGACATTGAGACGCGTTACCGCGTCTCACCCTTATCATCCCTTTTTCTAGGGCATGCGCAGCTTTTTCCCGAATTGTTTGTCTCTCTTCTATGGATTAGAACATAACATTATTGTGAACGACATAGGTCATTGTTTGTTCAAATATGCTCCAGTTTAGAAGAAGTTTTCCAAGCTCACCGAAACCGGCGGCTTGGTTCATTAATAGTTTTCATGCTATTCTCATGAACACGTCAATAAAAAAGGGTAGTGAAAGTAAATGCAAATCTAAAGAGACAGAAAAATACATGTTTCACTTGGTATAACCACATCAAAAGAGCTTTTGGCATCCACTACAGATAAAATGACTAAAATTTCCTTTTTCATTACCATTACATGTTCTTTAATCGGAACTTCGTCACTATATACTCTATTACCTTCTACGCATTGACTGTTACTGAGATGTTTTTGTACCACTGGTGCTTTAAAAAGTTATCAATAAAAATTCACGGATCCGAGGTGCGGCGGTCGCACTCGCAAAATCGGCCCGGTCCCACACGGCCAAAAAAGCCAAAACGCGCGCGGTCGTCAATGTGTTTAAAGCATGTTATACGATTTGTTATACGATTTCATTGTGGACTTCAAAACCGAAGTCCATATTCACTTGGTTCCGTGAAGGCCGAAACGTAGTGAGGAAACGGTCCGGGATCTAGTCCACGTGATGACAAAATTTTTGCGTTTAGCTTGGAGCTTACAAATTTGCTCCAAAAACAGCCAGCTCTATTGATAGGTATCGCATTCATTGCCAGGACTATCGGTAAGTATTCACCCTGACTTTCATCAGAATCTCGCGGTAAATGCTGTAGCGCTAGAAGGGCGTCAAATGGTGCCGAAGTGGCGTAAATTGGACTTCATGCACCATTTCATTCCAAAGTTAGCGCCGACAGGACTCGCCCCAACCTCGAAATCAACGGAGGAAATAAGCGATTTGTTTTTGCCTCGGCTTCTCTATCAGTTTTTTCTTTCACCTTGCACCCCTTAGCAACTATACTTTCATCCCCAACAGGTGAACAATCCATTTTAAACGTGTCCCCTCCTATGTCCCATCGGAATTTCGAACACACCTGAATTGCGCGAAAGCTTGGCGAAGTCTTTATTCCAACTACGTAATTTGGTATTGAACAAATGATTCGAGTCCTCTCAATATGATGGCACTCAAATATTACTATGCACATATAGTTTAAAACAAACGTCAACAGTACTTTGTGGTTCGCAGTAAACACAGGTAGCCGTTATGGTTGTGTATCCGTCTCTTTTTGAGTAGGAAACGCCATTGCATCCGTACCGTGAACCATCTCGAAGATTTTCAATCTGAACGTACTCTTTCATCAAATTTTAGCGAAACTGGCACAAAGTAACCCGCAATGCGGATTTAAACGGGAACTTGCCTCCATCCTTTCGCTTGAATTGATAACGACTTTGGTGCTATCTTAGTTGGGGGGGGGGGACCACGCGGCGGCGCGGCGCTCTGTTCGTCTGCTCCTCCAAGGCTTAGTCCGCCGATGGCGCGTATTTCGAAACTGCCACGTGGCGACGAAATAGTAACTGCCCCTTGGACTAAGCCTTAGAGGAGCAGACGAACAGAGCGCCGCGCCGCCGCGTGGTCCCCCCCCCCAACTAAGTTAGCATCGTCAGAGCATCGAATAACCTTTGAAGGCAAATGTACGATTGTTTCAAAGTACACTGCACGAGTGAAGATGTTTTACATGATATTGGCGTGGGCTTATCTACCGGAATAGGGTATATATTACATTACTCCAATGCGCGCCTTGGAGTGCGTTAGATGGAGGAGCTGAAGATTAAAATCGACCATTATATTACCAGGCCATTCTCGAACGCTCTAACTTTTCAATGAGGACGAATTACTACTCAAAAACGGTGTGCGCCTTAACAGTACTCAATGCTGTGCTCAAGAAGTATAACGAGAATTACACCTCTACGAAATTGATGATTGGAATGTGCGAAATGTGCGATTTTTCAAATTCCGTAGTCATAGGTTCCATTAGACACCATAAAAGTTTCCCAAGAATGCTGGGTTATGAGCAAAAAAATTTCCGCGGTGCGACCCCTAGATCTTACCCACATAGAAGGAGCTACCACTGCTTAGGTTACGTTAGCTTAATGCAGAGCCCAGCACTCAAGATCCCTCCACCCTTATTCGGTAAATGAAAGTTACACGACCCTCCTAGTTGCGGAATCCGAGCAATCCCGGCCACACTAATACCTCCATGATTATTAAAGCTCTTACCCAACGATTTGACAGAAGCTGAGCAGCTTTTTGTCAATATGCAAGAAAAACTTTTACGACGAAGTAACATTTCCAATGGTTTCTACTCACCATCGATCTTTTCTTTTCGAAGCGTTTTTCAATGGTTGCCTCCAGTCTCTGTTCCGGTGTTCTTCGATCTTTATTATGGAACTCCCTGTTCATATAAATTAGTTCTGTGACTCATGTAAAAAATTCTTCATTAGAGATAATGCAAACCTGGTGGCTGTGATCTTCAAGCTGCCTTTCACAGTTTGTTTCTCCTTCGATTCTGTGAGCGCTTTTTCCGCCAGGTAATCTTCCCATACCTGTGGACTATTTTGATGTGATATATTGGGTTGTCTCATGATTGCTGTCTCAATTTCGACACTTTTGTTTATTCAAGTTTAATCCCTTCGGCAGAAACAACAGATCAACCAGGGCAATAACCCACCATTTCGGGCTTACTATATACTTGAAGGGAATATTTGAAAGCTTCCCGCCCAAAATGAGTGAAGCTGGAAGTTCAAGAAATGGAGAGGACGTTTTAGGAGTGGTCGCGATCTTTACCTTCCTTCTCTGGCAGAATGCTGATTCAAGGCGCAAGGGAGGCAATGGTCCGCTGGAGTGATGTCAATGCTTTATGGTGGGATGAGGTTTCGTGGCCCTAGCTATCTCCCTCAGAACGTGGTGAGTTGCTATTGCAATGTTAGGTCGTGCGTTCATTTGGAGAAAGGAGAATCTAAAATGTTTCTGGCGATTCCCTCGCAATACCGAAGCCAGCTAGAGGGCTATCCAAGCTGGCTTTAGCAATGCTTTTCTTCATACATTGAAGTGGTTCCCAAACCAGGCCACCTAGCGAATTCCTAACAAAACTGAGAGTGATATTCTCAGAAAACGGAGAATCGGGCTTTGGTTGAGCTGGTGCTTCCTGGCTGCGGAAGGTAGCCATCAGGACGTGTGCGCGTGTTGTTGTCGCAGGGACCGGCATCGGGTGAAGCATCTCCACCGGTGCCCGATTAGGGAAAGGCTCTGCCTGTTTTGCAGTCCCAGAAGTTGGAAGTTTTATACCCGATATTTTGTCAGGCTGGGCTTCTTGCTGAATGGCTTCCGGGACCATAAGGCGTGTGGCTCAGGACTTTCATTCTTCCTGCCATGTGCTTTCATCATGGGACGCGCCGTGTGCGTTGCTGCCCCATTCGGGCCACGCCCTCAGGTATCATGCTTTACAGTACCCTGGGCTTGGTAATTGGTCCGGGGACACCACTCCCACTTTACCAGTACAAGAGCTTTTCATCACAGTGACCGGCAGGCCCAGAATGAGGTTGGCATTTTTTACACATCAGTTTCGCCTTTGCGTTGCGAATTGACTACTATATCTTCAGTTACCTTCATCACTAGCAAGGAGGCCCTTAAGTCAGATCATAGCCGGCTGATCTTCTTCTGCGGTCCCTCCTTTGCAAAAGAGTATTTCATTTGTGGATTCGTACAAAAGGCATAATGTCACTTTCATGCCACTTTGACGTATTTTTTAATTTCGAATTAATTAAAACCCGTTTATCGCGCTTTCGCGCCTTTGCGAAACCATGCTGTTAAGGCGCTCTTGAATCATAGTTCAACATACTAACGTATTCCACAATGAAACGGTCTTACACGGAACAAATTTGAAATTAGATAGAAATGAGACAGGAACTATGAGACATCCCAATAGTTGCTATAGCGAAGTTCCGTACTAATAGCACAAATCAAGCAAAAACTGACCAAGCCGGATTTATAGTGCTCATTCAAATTCTCGAACACTTTTCTTCAGGATTAGCGGGCAGAGGTTGTCTTATTCCCCTGTCTCTTGAAAAAATGAGCTTTGTCATTATTTGGTTGGAGCGCATGTTCTTCAGCTTGCCACGTTATCTGCAAACTATTTAACTTTTCAATACTTGGGAATTTTGGCTCCTTGGCATTGCCTTAACATTCCAATTTAGCCAGCCCTCACCTTGTCCGTCGATAACATTCGCTAGGAAGAAAACCAGCAACACGGCTATGAACATCTTCGATGTGACGAATTTGCCTGATAATCCTCCCCCTCTCCTATTTATGAGCCGCGTACATGCACCGTGATTATATGAGGAAGTGTTATTCGTTGCCACACGTGAAAAATTGTTTTCGAATTTCGCTTAGCTTTGCCTTCTCATGTTTTTATTGCCCAGCCGTACCATCATGTGGCATATTACTCGAATATTGGAAGAAAGTGCACAGTCAAACTTGAAATCACTACCGTTATTGAAATTTGTCAGAATCGTGTACTAAACGTTATGAAATTTGATGGCCTATTCGGCTGAAACTTCGTATCCATGTCTTTGTCAGGCCTTGGAAACTAACAAGGAAGGTCTTTGAGGAGCTTATGTGAGGAACACAGAACCATGATCCATTTTTCCTGAACGCCCCAGGAATGTCAAAACAGTGGTGAAGAAATGGTCCAGAGTTCGATCCCCGGTGATGACTAATTTTTGCAATATAGTTTGGCGCCCCAGATTGCCGCCAAATGGCGCCATCGTCGAGAATAGATGTCATTGTCGTGTTTTGCGGCAATTTGGAGGCGCCAACATAAATTGCAAAAATTTGTCATCACCGGGGATCGAACTCTGGACCATTTCTTCACCACTGTTTTGACATTCCTGGGGCGTTCAGGAAAATGGATCATGGTTCTGTGTTCCTCGCATGAGCCCCTACAACATGCAGAAAACCATTTCGAAAAAGCGCTCCATGTCCTGAAAGACCTCCCTTGTAAGGACAAATTTCACCTTTCTCTCCCCCTCTCCAGTCGTCCCAGTGATCTAACGGCGCTGAAAACAATTTCGTCATTCTATAAACCGTCAACTGAAGATGGGTCGACAGGATGACTGATCTCATCCTTGAACACCTCTGCCATAGTGTGACAATTTATGTTAAATTTATGCGCAAATATCCTTTATCCCAATCTCGATAAGGCCGATGTCAGACTTTGCGAATCGCGCGATTCGCTAGCGTCCGCGGTCGCGTTGCGGTACCAGCCAATTGAGTGATTCACTGGCCGCGACGCGACCGCAGACGCTAGCGAATCGCGCGATTCGCAAAGTCTGACATCGGCCTAAGTCCAAACCGTGTTCCTGGGCTCGTGCGCCAAGATGGACACTATCACTTTAAAGTGAGATCATCATACTGTACGCGATGGAC
>MU875841.1:0-10518 GCA_036418205.1 Ostertagia ostertagi
TAGGAGATGGGGTAGAGGAAAATGTTGGCTCTGTCTGAAGGTCACGTTGCCTGCCGAATTTCCTCGACACATGGTTCATCCTTAACACGTTGACGACAGCGTGCAGCGCATGCGCATCACACCTTGAGCACCGTGTGGGACCGTGTGCAGCGCATGCGCTGCACACACAAAATTTATTTTTTTTTCGCGCATGCGCTACTTCTTTTCTATTTTTTTGCATTTATTCTATAGATCACGTCGCTGCGTGACCATAAACGGTGTGGTTGACCGAATGGTTGAATTTGTTAATTAAGTGAAAGTTCTCCAAGGGGTACCCGACAGGAGGCCCGTCGCGCAGCAAGGCAGAGTCAGCGGACGAGTTGCAGCGCGTACTGTAGTGATTTCGCGTCAAGTTAAATAGAATGTACCATTGTACGTCCTACATCGCACATCACGCGCTGCGACTCGTCCGCTGACTCTGCCTTCTTGCCGCGCGACGGGCCTCTTGTCGGGTACCCGTTCTCCGGTCAAGACCTATAAGTTCTTTAGTTAGATTTGTTTCCCGTTTTGTTTAAATTTTTTTCAAAATAAATACAAAAAACAGTGGTAGAAGCATCAAACTATAAGTATAGAACGATATGTTTTGATGGAGCTACCGCGTCAAATAATTTTGAGGTCCACCAGCAAAAGCAAGAAAACTTGCCTTTCATTGCCATAAAACGTCATTCGGATCGAACTTTTACAGTTGTCCTTCTGATAAGTTTGACACATCGAATATCATTGAAACATTTTGTCGCATCCAGTTTTGCGTATTTAAAGCTCAAAATCCACGGATTTGATGTGAGGCGGCGGCGCCTGCAAGATCGCTCTGATCCACGCGGCGAAAAAATCGAAAACCCGTGCTGTCATCAACGTGTTAAAAATACGATGATGAGAAGATCTGATATTAGGAAAAGTTCTGTTGCGCATGATTGATCCAGATGACCGTGAGGCAGTTTCGTCGATGGGCAATTTTCAATGGAAGAATCGTGCTGTGACTTTTAAAAAGCTAGGTCGTATTTGTTGAAACTTGGCAATCCAAAATAGTTAACAGCACTGGAGATCGTTAAAGCATTGGCAGTGACCGATATCGGTGATTTCTCTTCAATATATCTTTTAAAAATTTATTATTTCCAGCAATTAACAATAACACATTTCATGCCATTTCATCAAAACAACATTTAGCAACTGTCAGCCTGCAGAGCAGAATTGCAAGCAATAGCAATAACAGAGTGAAAAAAAAAACAGTTTAGTCAGTGAAAAATTTCAACCAACGCCTTTGAGACGAATGGCACTATGCAGTGTAATACCAAGGCACTAAATTTATAACGGGAAAATACGACAATTAAAAATGTAGAAGGTGTTGCTGTTCAAACATGAATAGTTATGCAATCCCAAAATAAAGAAATTGTCAACAACGACATAAATAAGGCCCCACCACCTGATACCTAATATGACATGTTCAAACTATCCCGCATGGAGAAAGCGTGTTATGGTGGGCCAACCTCTAAGACGAGAGACAGAGAGAATGGGGACGAGAGATAAGCCAGAATAGGACGGTCTGCAAGCGGACGGTATAGTATCATCGTTCCTAAGACGCCTACTATCCGCATTGACAACGCACATCGCCCCCTCCTAATACTACCCATCGTTACTCCTCCCCCAGCCCAAAATGCGCGCAAAAAATTCGACGGCTTGGTCGAAACCCTCAATTGCCCTACGTCAGCGAATAAATCATTCCCTTCAGTAAGACATGAGACCGATATGGGAATTATCCGCGCTCGCTCCCCTTGAACTGTCTGAACATTTGTCGCTGGTAAAGGTTGAGTAACCTGGAGGCCGTTACATGAGTAGGAAAAAACTGGTAATGAACGAATAAAAAAGAAAATTTACTTCAGTGAAAAGAATGATAATAACAAAAGCAAAATGTAACAATTTCCGTCCTGATAAATATCAGGTTGTTGCAATTCTGTTAGCTTCTTGTTCTGAGGTGTCGAATTGTTGCTATTCCAATAATAAGTACATCCAATGACAACATTTGCAACAACCTAATATGTATTGCAATGACTTAATAATAAATGCCTTCAAACACCACGAATCGCAAATAAGTAGATAAAATAATGAAATAATATTGAAGTCTACGTGACGATACTTTAATTATGAAATAACTTCAGCAACTTGCTGCCCGTCTTGATTTTGCTCAAACTCGGCGTCTTGTGTAACTGTACCGGCTTCGCTGCTTTAGATCGTACTTGACCGGATCGACTTGTTGAACGAAGCGCTGAGAAAGCCGATTTCCCTGATGTTTATGAATTTTATTTCTTTGGTTGAAAATCGCAATTAGCAATTGGCAGCCCACGCAATGACAAAACACTTACTAGGTGTGACAATCTCTGAGTCTGAGGAGCACAAACGAGGCGATGGACTCCTTTTCCAGTTAGAATATTCTTAATTCCAAATTATTAAATTACTCCACTTTGAACACAATTTCTAGCGGCGATGCTCCTTTAAACACCCACACACCAATGAAGTATGTAACTATTCGATTCAAAAGCCATTGGTGATTGTGCGACTAGCATAGCGGCTGTCGCTCAGAGGACTTGAATCAGCAGCTACCTGGAACGTAGTATTAAGTAGTTTGCTCCATGGGCATGATCTCGTAGCTGCTCCGATTCGCAAAATGATTTTAACTGCCTGGTCCAATCCGCTTCACCTTGCCGCTTCAGATACTTGCCTAAAGTACGAAGTTATCGTGAAGCGCGACGATAGCGATTCTGAAATTCCTAACTATTTTATCGTTTTCCCACCACTTCTGTTTTCATTAACGATTTCGTACTTTTTAGAAAAGACGCATTTGCATGCGATCTGATCCAAGCCCATGATATGAGCAGTCACCACTCAGTCAATGTTTTACCTCCAGTGAGCCCACCAGTAAGTATATAGTCCGTACGGAGATAACATGTTTGGGTGACGTTAGTTAATAACCATGCCGCAAATGAAAGAAAACAACCCTTTAAAACTATACATTGGTGAATCTCCACTTGGGGGGTTAGGGGGGCACTCCACTGAGCTCTCTAATATCAAGGATAGCGACAAGGGTCCATGACACTAACTGACCACCTTACGGCATTTACTTCCGATAAGATCGGTGTAGTGTCAAAGCACTCCTTGAGCGTTCTCAGATTTCGGCCTGCTGTGGTTCAAGAAAATCGTCATGAACTAAGGTGTGACATTCTTGCCAGGCGCAAGGGCGCTGGAGCCCAGAGCTGCTAACTAAGTGGCGAGCCATGAGTGTGCATGATAGTAGCACACAACCGGTCCCCCCCCCCCCATCTACCAAAAGTGCACTAGGAATGAGTCGTTTACTTTTCATCTTATCCATACGGTTAAAGACCAAAGGATGCTCTCAGGTTCTACAAATGAGATAAGAGGGTGTGCCCCCCCCCCCCTCCTGAACTAAAGTTCCACCCTATGCCTCTCCACCATATGGATACGTACGCAAGCAAATATAAAAGGATAAAAGGATAAAGCATTTGCCGTTGATCAATCCCTTTTTGGGATGCGGCACGCATTCTACTTCCATTTGTACATTCGCAGTGGCATTTGAATGCGATGTGGCCTATACAATGACTTGCGGGGGCCAGCCGATGTTCAAGTCAGTGTTTTTTATCCTCCCAGACAAGTCTGGTACCAATTAACCGACCCGGAGGGATGGAAGGCTTGGTTGGCCGGGCGACTTCACGACCCAGGATTTGATCCCCGGACCGCTCGCGTGGTGAGCGCGCCACTTGTCACTACACCACTTCCGCCTCAACGCAACTATACTATGAACAAAAATGGAAGTAAGCAATATAAATCTAGCTCATGGAAACTAACCGAACAAGTATTACCGATATCGCTCCAAATCGTTCTTGTTACCCAGTAGAATCGTCTTATGTTCTCTAGCACACAGTAAATGCTCATGCTTGGTGATGCGCTCGAGAATGTTTTCTGCATACCTTAAAAACAAAGGTAAATCTTCAAATCTCAAGCAGAAGAAAAAAAATATCAAGGGGTAACTGAGATGGACTTGGGTCTGGTCAAAAGCAAAGTTTGCCAAAATTTACGCACTGTAAACTGAGCTGACTTGTCACGTCGTATACCACCAAATACACATCAGCCCAAGCCAGCCATCGCATTTCGTCTCGCGATGCATCATCTACCGTATCCATCATCCAAACCATCAGAGGCTGCCCGGCTACAGTATCCTGACGGCAGTAGGTGTCTTCTACAAAAGAGAATACACACCTGCTCAAAGCTGAACAATTCGGGAATTACTGTTAAAGACAAATGAAAAGCGCAGATGCATCACGGCAACATCGCAGTACTACAAGAGGAAAGAAATGAAAACCAATGTAAACTTTCACGTTGTGACTCCATCCGCCCTATAGACCCCGTCCTGATTGAAACTGCCATCGAGAGAATGGAAGTGATGAGATATACTCACCCCTAAAAACAGCTATCTGCTATCAACTTTCAGACACGCGTGCCGATCAACACTATCCCTTCTCAAAATCACACAACGCCTTCCCGACTCAAACATTGACAACCATTTGGAAAAAACCCCGTCAAAAACGCCCCGCCCCAACCAACCTATTGACTTGATGAGAATGGCGCTTGACGATGCACAAAACAGCAGTTATTAAATGGTAAAGATAAGCCCAACAATCATTTAACAGGCACATTGCAGAATCCGTCGAGAAGTTCTCTGGGTGTGGTTCGCTAGGACAGAGAACGACTTAAGCTTTCTTCGCACAGCAAAACTTTTTCGTTGTGGGAACTTTCAGGTCCACCACTGATCAGGCGTAGACCTGGGGTTCCCGCACCAAAAAAAACTTCGCCTTTCTGTCCTAGCGAACAAGGCACTGTTTTCTGAATGGAACGAGTTGATAACAAAGATAAGAAACGTACCCAAACTCGAATCATATTCTCCAATGAATCGTTTCGTTATGTATTTGACAGCGATGGCTGAAAAGAGAAATTAAGAAATGGAATCACAGCGATTTACTTTGGCAGATGACAGGGAGCAAATATTCACCCAGTATTTGAATAAATGACTTCGTCCGATGTCATAGTGTGCAACTTTTTGATGCTGCTAGTTTTCGTGGGTATTTAGATACATAGTCGTCCATTTTACACTACGCTCAGTTGCAAGAAAATAAATGCCGAAGAAAAAATAAACTGTAAATATTGGGGTGTTTGTTCAGAAGACAACGGAACTCGAAACGATTCTCTATCTTGTAACCTCGCGGAGAAAAAGAAAAGGCCTCGCCGTTACTCGATTCCGATTAAGTTTCGAAGACTCACCAGATTTTCCTGATCCTGTCATTCCTACTAACGCCACATGCATCTCCCGAACAGCCGCTGTTGTTCGCATCGTGCTGACAAAAAGTGGTGTCTCTTCGAAACATAGGAAGAAAGTTTACGAAAAGCCAATAAGATTTTAGTATCTCTCTAGTGATTCATAGTCCGCTAGTTCTCAAAGACCTTACACGCTCAATATTATGAAAAATTCGAATCAGAGTTTTAACTACTATGTTAGACAAAAGCAGTTGATGAGTACCTGCCGTCAATCTTCCGGTGCTGATGGCAAATAGAATGTGAACGGCTGATCAGTACGAATGCGGTCAAAAGCAATAGCTAATGGATCCTGTGGATGAAACAGAATCACACAAGCGGGGCTCTTCGATGCCAACGATGGTGGTAGACTCAGTGAGCACACGTGATGCTGGGTGCGCCTCGCGAAAATCCTGCAAAAACACTTATTCAAAAAACGCATTCTAGAAATAGGCTGCATTCTAAAATTTTGAATCCTACTATATATAATTCGCTAAGTATGTCTGTGCGTGTGTATGTGTGTGTACGTCTGTTTGTCACGAAATTCATAGCGCGCTTCGCTGCAACATGGAACGCTGTATTTTAGGTATGTTGTAGGGGGTGGACGGGAAAATACCTGGTTATCTATAAACTATGTGAGGAAAGAGCTGCGAAAGTTTGGGCATTCTGAAGTAAGTATGGGGATCAAGATTTTCTACGCGTCACAATCCAACACCAGAGGTCAAAACATGAAGCGCAAAACTGGCAAAATGTCAGTCTCAAGTTTCTGTTGGAGGCTTTTTCGCGCAAAATCATCATATTGTCGCCTGCCTTCGAAAACCTGCCCCAATCTCTTGAATCCGACTATGATGCCTTCGGAAACTACACAAAAACCGGAATTTGGAAGTACACAGAAATTATCATCAAAATAACAAACAATGAATTGATATGGTAGCACGTCTTCAGCACTTCTCCAAACCTTTGGTCGCAAATGCAAACCGACACGCTTCAACTTATACAGATTAGTACAGAAAAAACTGAAAGCATAAGGAATGCTTGTGAGTGATAAAATTGAGGCTCCCGTGAAAGTTATCATCGAAGGCCTGAACACGTTGGAAAGGCTGCCATCCGACTCTCAACACGAGATTGAACACCTGAGAATAACATAGCGGTCCCAATGCAGAATCGATAACCGAAGAGCCCAGCGTTGTAAACCTGGTTGGATGACCATCAGCTGCTTGTCATTTCGCAGCATCGCAGGGTGACGATAGGTCAGCTGTTATTTATCGGTTCGGAGGCAAACAGTACACAAATGGAGTAAGCTTAACTCTATGATATTTTCTCATTGATGTAAGAACACTGAACTTACTTTACTGGTGCGCATGCCATACATCAGATTCGAATGAAATTTTCTCATCAATCGAAAAGTATAAGGGATCGAGGTAAGGATTTTCCGATGAAGAATGCTAAAGATCAATTCAAAAAATAATATGCCAATCACTATTCGAGTAGTTTATTCTTCGCAGCACTCACGTGGCAGCCGCAAAAAGGCTCAGCACCAGAGAGACGTTCTTCATACATTCGCTTCAGTGAACATGACCGCTTAAAACAACACCAATCATAGTATTACGAAAATGCCATATAAACATAATGAAGAATCTTTAAATGTGCATATGATCTCCTCCTGTATGCGCGTCCATCAAGTTCCACTTGAAATTTTAGAGGCCTTTGAATGCATTTTATACGTGTTTTTTTTTGAATGCATTTTACGAATACAACGATTTTGTGAAGCCACGTTCAGATCAATGTTATTACACCTACTGGAGCAAATCTCAGACCAAACCCCTGGCAAAACAGTAAAGCTTTACATCTCTTCGGATGGCGAATTTCAAGTTGTATGTGAAGGTAAAAATATTGATACACTCGCATAGGTCGCAGCATGATAAATATTCATTCGAATAATATGGAGATCTGGGTTTTTAATGGGCGAGTGACATCTAATCACCAGTCAGTTTTTTCATCCCCCCCCCCCAGACTCATCTGGCAGTAATTGACAGTAACTGAAGAGCACAGAGGATGTATGGGTCGGGTCATACCTTGCTATCTACTCCACAATCGGACTGCAAACCG
The DNA here is from genome assembly GCA_036418205.1 of Ostertagia ostertagi. NCBI lineage: Eukaryota > Metazoa > Nematoda > Chromadorea > Rhabditida > Trichostrongylidae > Ostertagia > Ostertagia ostertagi. The sequence goes on from MU875841.1 coordinate 7,504, forward strand.
AACTGCAAAGTGTGACCCGACCCTGAGGCGTAGTGAGTTTCGATGGATTTCGATTAGTCGTTTGATTCCCAAACTACGCATGTCACCATCCCAGACATAAGTCGCAGTAAACATACAGGACTATACAGGACGATTACCTCAAAAAACTCACTTCCTGAACTATTGCCCATTAACCAATGTGCTTTCTGCTTCGAATGCGGATTGTATTGAAATGACTTTGGATACCGATGCGGGTTTTGCGTTGGAGTCAACAAAACCTCGACGAAGTTTTCATAGAACGCCAACAACTCAGGTCCGTACTAAAACCAAATTAATTAAAAAGCAAATGAAGCAGATTTATTTTGCCAAATAAGGTTGATCAAACCTCTTGGTAAACTGCCAGAATCTTGCAATCTCTCCAATCCAAGATGAATAGAAAACATGGCATCAGCGCGATATCGTACCGTATGGAAGTATCTGAATTGCATTATTAACTACCACGTAGGCCCAATGAGGGGAAGTGTTCATGAAAATCTTATGGTTAATACTACAGGTTTCATAACTCTCTCGTAATTCATCCAGTCTTATGGTTAGAGTAACAGCGAAACTTCCACCAAATGGCCTCAAACTAGTTCAGCCCCGCCATATTTCCTTGTTTCATCTAGTTCCCACATAACAAGACTCACTGTTTACAGCTAGATGTGAAGGTATTTATTCAGTAACCAAGAAAGCGGAGTGTAGCAATAGAAAGAATTACAAAAATTGCCAAAGAACTTACGTGGTAGCATCCTGACAAGCAGATAATGACCATCGAAGAGTTGAGCACGATGCATTCGTAACTTCTCCACATAAGATGGTGTAAGACGCAAGAACTCTTCCACATTGCCTTCTCGTTTCGCCTCTTTATAAAGGAATGTGAGCAGCCGCTGTTTCAATCCAGTATAAAGAGAAGTTCGTGTCGGCGTTGCTTGGCAGTCACCACTAAAAAAATTTATATTCCATGAAATGATCATAACTAAATAACAGAATGTAGCTCGTATTAGCCGTCGACCGTGCCACAAGTTGCACATTTGTAGCGATGTAGTGGACACTTGAGAAAGAAGAAGTGGTAGCACAGGGGAATTGCTTAGGGTTTCTTCAAGAAAATCTTGCATAATCAAAAGGTTGCACGAGATTACTCCCGAGGAACAAAATTTTAGTAAAAAACATTACTCAAGAGAACAGGAGGATCAACATGGCTCGTGGAACATTTTGCTCACCCCTTTTCTGCCGCGTGCATTATGTTCGAGAAGTTTGAGGAGGATTCCACGATAAGGTCGAAGAAGGGGACCTTACCAAGAGACGGGCGGACCCCGTGAGGGTGCAGCGAAGGGTATGCCCCGCGATTTAGCATGGCTTTCCCGCGCGCTATCGACGCGGCACGCCCACCGACTGGCTAACCACTCGCCGCAGGTCTCTAGCCGTTCAGCAGAGAGCGTTAGCGTTGAAGAGGGCAGCACCGATGAGAGTCGCATCAATGCGGAAATCAACGGGCAAGGAAGGGTCCCATTTCTTGGGTTCTGGGCATTTCTCATGATTTTTTTTTCAACCCGGCTCAATGACCACCTCCACCTTGATCCTGATGAGCTGCCTTTTAATCATAACCCCTGCCTCTAATCTCAATACAATATGAAGAGCTATTCCCTTGGCTGATGAAATGCCCTGTCTCTGTGACCCATTTTCTCGAGATCAAGCGAACTCACAATAGGTACAGTCCATCATCATCCCATATTGAAGCACCGATGTCCTTCAATGGTATCATCGCACCGAATTCGTCGACATGAAGCATATGAATGATCTGGAAAGGTTGACCCTCCAACATTTTCAATAGCGCTTAGAGAATAATAAATCACTACAACTTGCAAAAATCTAAAAAATTTCGGAGTGAAAGCTAAGACAGCCCACCTGCTTCTGCAGTGACATTATCATCATGGTTGTGCCGCAAAGAGCCACGCCATGTGTGAGATTTATCCGGTCGAAATTGTACATCACAAAGTGCGCAATAGAACCTTTCTGTAATTCATGACTTGAACAGTCAACCTTTTTTCAACAGCGATAGCAGCGGATGTGATTAATCGGGAGCATAAGCTCACAGGTTTAACCGGATCAACTATACATATCAAGACATTCCGCAGCACTGTCTCAGTTAGACCTCGGTCAGACTCGGCGATTGCGTCGCTGTACACCAGCGACGGAGTTGCCCGGCACAAGAGTGGCAGCAACGGGCGATGACTCAGCACACGATCGATATCGGTTGGCAGGGGGAGATTAATCATCCTCACCCATCGTTCATGTTGTTCTGCTCGGTTTTTTTTTTCAAATTCTTAATCAGGATAGTGGTCCTCCCTGTCATTGTAATAACTTCAAAGGTATCTTGAAGTAACTAGCTCGAAACTTGATTGGTTCTTTGATCGAGTGGGAAAATCCATGATAGTTGTATTTCACAACTTCTTTTGGTGGGTCATTTCATCACGTCAATTATTACAGGACCACTTTCCTCGCATTCAAGTGCATCCCACGCAGTCTTTTCCTGATTATATCCTATCGTCGCCCAGCGACTCCGTCTGACCGAGGTCTTACGAACCAATTACGAAAGGGAAAACAAAACTCGTGCTGTCATCAAAAAGAATTCAGCAAACACAGCAGTGAGAAAAGTATGACTCCCGGTAACTGAAATAGACCTTACCTTTATATCTATCGTGAAGAACGTGTAAATTTCAAGACTGTAGTTTGTAACTGGCAAGGCTTCAGTATTCGGATAAGCCATGGGTATTGTTAACAGTTGATCGGGTGCCTAAAACACTGTTTTTGATGAATAATAGTCACACACCAAGGCGGAATTGTGAGGCCGGTGTCAGAGTTAGCATATCCACCGAATCGCGATGTACGAGCGATGCCGTGAACGATGCACTAGTAAATGAAAAAATGAGCCCTTCTCATGTACATGTTAAAGCTCCCCACATTCCGAGTCTGGTGTCTAAAGCCTACGTCTAAAAA
>MU875920.1:0-12260 GCA_036418205.1 Ostertagia ostertagi
AGTGTCATCTACGGTTTCAAAGATTTTGATAAATAGATAAATAAATGTGGTCTGAGATTAGCTTAGAGCTTTTTTTACGGGAAAGATTGATAGGTAGGATTGCCTTGTTTTCGGCAACACTCATGCCTCGTTCCAAAACATTGCCTGGCTCATCGTTTTGTTTATTCTCTTTCTGAGGGCTGTAAATGATGGTTTGGGGCGCTTATGTAGCTGGGGGGGGAGGGGACATTCAAGTGAGTGAGCCAATTGCTGTGCTTGGGACTAAGCCTTAGGGAGGGGAAGGGATTCTGGGGAGGATGTGAGCAATTGTGTTCTCCCTGGCGTTTCTCCCTCTCCTGGGCTTACAATTAGTCCTAGTGTCACCTACCTTCGGCCATGTTTTGAATGCCTCTTATAGGGACTGAGCGTCTGATTTTGATCTTATTTTAACATCTTTTGGGTGATCAAAAAGCGGATAGGAATAGATTTGAATTGTCAGACCTCCGTGCACTTTCATTTCTGTGATTGCTGAGTGCACTTCGTTTTGGAAAAAAAGCGAGATTTTTTTCTAAAACCAACTCCCACCATCAAGGCAGGCAAATGGAAGCTCATGTTTGATCGAAAAACATTGCTTCCCACGATTCCTGCTCATTTTACTAAGCTTTGTTCTGTGGATTCCCCAAATCTTTGTTAACCTTCTTCAAACCTGATATATCTCATATCGGTTTTTAAGGAACTTTCAAAGTCACTAATAGATAAATCTATAGCAATTACATAACTCTTATGCTGACTCAAAAAACGTCAGCATGGAATTCCTGCTCGATACTATAACTACAGTATGACTTTGGGATGTCACTAAGGACTGATTTTAAGAAGAGCGACTGCGGAAGGTGCAGGCACCAAAACTTTGCTCCAAAGGATTGAACAGCTTCATAATTCACTTGGAAAACTGAAGATTTTTGAAATATGCTTTCTGGAATCTTCCATTGACATTTGTTCGTGATTCTTAACTTGTAGTCTTTTATGCTCAAGGAAATGACACTCCACCAATCGTAAAATCAACAAGCGCATATGAATTTTTAGTTCTCAATAGCTATTTTGGAATGGATCATATTTCCTTCCCGATCATTCCCGTCTTCTAGTAGCGCGCAGGTGTAATAAAAATATGCTGACAAATCCTGAGCATCTGTTCAATCATTTGAACTTGAGGATCACTTCTTACTAAATTTCAATATCGCTTACACTTTCGACATTAATTGACGATTCCTTTCGGACGCTATGTTATGTTCGAATAGTTTTGGTTCAAACTTACGAGGTTTTGTTTATATTTTAACCGGTGGAAATCTAACTTTTATGTATTGATGAATATCAGAGATGGTATGGGGTCCTAAAAATTGGTTTTTGCCTCGTAGAAGACTGGAGAACCGGCCGATGAATGCAAAGATAATGTATAATAGCTGAACCGGATTTGCGAATGCGAATCTGAAAGACGCAACCTGCTCATTTTATGATAATATAATCAGAAATGTTGAGGCTCATGTTCTGCTAATGTGGATGAGACTTGAGAGTATTATCTCATAGTAGATGGTCAAGAAGAGTATCAAATGTGTCAGTAACAGTTGGCACGTTATTTTTAAACCCATGGTTGTTTTGATTATGAGAAGAATGAAAAGATGTAAAAGATTCCGGCCTTATATTTATATCACCTGCTCCGACTTAAGAGATTACTTGATGGGAAGGTCGCCTTCAATGTCGCGTGATTGGGCTACAGTTGATGGGTAGGAGCGCAGGTTTATCGATGGTATACCCGTTTCTCAATTGTAGGCTGGGCCCGGCGAGGTCTCTGTCGATGTCGGGTATTTTGTGTCAGGGATGTGGTCTCCCGGCTATGTATACAATCCTGATAAGCGCCACATCCGGATCCATTAATGAACGAGAAGCTTTTGGAAAATCTCGGACAATCGCTTATCGATCAGGTATATCGCATCACGTTTCGATTTTACGTATTGCTTCCGCATTCTTTGTTCACTCTAGTCTAACTGCTTTGTGTCGTTTGGTATTGTTTTCTGGCTATGGGCATGTTGTTTTTCTAAAGTTGGACTGTTCTTTGTTCACGGCGCTTCAACAAGTTAGGTAACTCGTTTACCACTATCAGCTCATGCTCTATCAAGAATTCTCCTTCTGTTCTTCTTTTGCTCAGTGATAATTGGGATTTTTGGCGGCCAAGAACGAAATCTTGAATGCTTTTTGGGAGTGGGAAACAGTTTGTCGCTATTGGTCCCGCTTCTCCTGTTCATAGAAGATCACATTCTTGAAATGACGTCCATTTATGTTTCGATGTCTCTCCGGTTCTAGATCCCACCATGCGCGATGATAAATCCAAGGAAGCCTTTCATACCTTATGCCTAACTAACTTTGAAGAGAATCCGAGAACTATCATATGAGATATCTATTTTTGATTATGTTTTGAGTTTCTTCGGTTGCTGGAACTCTCTGAGTGTTCTATGTTCGAAAAAAAACATTCTCAAAGTTATTAATATGTTCTCAGTCAACTGTTTCGCAAGCTGTCGAGCAATACCATCACCCATGCTAAAATTAGGTAACATTCATTTCTCAACCTACCAACCGGTTCATTGGGGATTTGTCTGAGATTTAGTTCCACTTTCAAGCCGTTCCACCAGCTAACGGTTCTTACTTGTTTGATTCGTTCCAGCTCAGAGATCCGTCAGTTTCTCGATCCTATTTCTCGTTTTACGTTGCTAGGAATTCAGCAACGATTAATTCATTACTTGCATCTTTGATCGTTTAAAGCGTTGAACAGAGGTCGTTGCCGCGGAAACGTGGCAAGGGTTAATTTACAGGAAGGCGAAATGCTGAGGTTAAAGGAGAAAGATACCATACATCGGGAGTACTTCAATCTGAAGCGAGGAATAAATTTGTTGAGGGCATAAGACCCCGGGTTGTGCCTTCTACTAAAGTAGCTGGCGTTGCCTGACGCAGGGATGTCCAACAGTCACAGGGTTGCTGAGCTTCCCGGGCGAAGGTGGAAGTAGGTCCAAGAAACGATTCGTTTCAAAGTATGCAAAAATAAAGTCCGCTGCATCAAAAAAAGCAGAAAAGCAGATAAATTAGAAGGAATTCTTCCCTATGTTTGTCCAGAAGGCTCGGCATTCGTCTCAAACTGTGAACTGCGATATGTTGTTTTCTATTGTTGTGTTATAATAGAAAACAAGTCATGTGAATAGGCTTGACTTCCCACGATGGCGAAAACATGTTCTTTTCTATTGCTGATTCTTTTCACTACACCTACTTCCTGTTGTAAATTTGTTTGTATAACCCTTGGTAAACTGTTGAAGTTTCGTGTATTAGTCAACTCGGTATTCCACTTTGTAGCGAGCTAAGAACGATGTCTTTTCGAGTTCATCGGAATTACGAGACGCCATTGATGTATAATATTCCGTTCATTTTTCGTTCTCCTCTACTTTTCTCTTAAATTCCTCGATTTCCGGTTCCTATTTGCAATGCTTTAGTGCAAATGGCGCAGTGTAACCCACGCTGCATGCCCGCACATCGTTCTCAAAAAGCTTCCGCTGAGAGATTTCTGGAACCAGTTTCTTCGTTTGTGATAGATTGTATGTTTATTGGGAGTTAATATGACTTGTTAAACTTAGTATGGACGGATGTAACCATTACTTTTGAAGACCACAAAATTCCATCTTAATGGTGAATCTGAACAAGGGGTATTCCTTGAAATAAATTCGTGGGATGGAAAGTGGGCTTGAGCAGATTGAGTAGAGTTGAACTGTTTGGACCGTCAGTGCAAAATCTTGAAATTTTTGGATGAGTCTGTGAAATTGGAAGCTTTGTAGTGCTTTCAGAAAGTACCAATTTACTAACCATAAGACTGCCGGGGTCTTGTCTGTGTTGGGAAATGGTGGGAGGGGTTTACTCTTTTATAAGCGCCTTGAATAACGTTGAGAGCGGATAACGCAATATTTTTGCAAGTTATTGGCTGCTCTCATTTTCTCACATCCCCTTTACGTCCATGAATTTTACTTTTTAGTCACTTTTTTATTCACTCTTAAGATTCGCATTTCATTTGCATTTTCTCTCATTCGTATTCTCATTCGAAGTTGTCGTAGTTCGGCTAAAGAAACCACATTCATTCCTTATTATTCCTCAAATGAACAAGAACTCTTCAACAGGGATCACCTTTTATGTTTTACATAGTATCCGGGGGTCCAACATCACAGTTCAGCTTCGTTAGTACCCTTTTTGTTTCTGTTTCTCTCTTTTCTCCATTGGCCTTATGAACAGAAGCGTTTCTGTGAGCCTTTTATAAGATGCTTGTGTGGTATTTCGTGAAATACCATAAGCGGCGGCTTAGATTCAATTTTTGATGACGTATGGCACGCCTGTTCTCCGACCCATTAATGAATGCGCCGTCGTTGCTGATCTTCGACCGAAAATGTCCAGTCCAAACGTCTTTCATGTGGTCTCTAATCTTTAGCTATTGCTAGCACAGTGCGTTAGGAACCTGACTGAATTCCATCTTTTCAACGTAACACTGGGATTGCTAATTTGGAAGAATTGTCAGTAATCCACCATGGCATAAGGCTGGTGTCAGAGTCCGGGATTTGTCACAGGTTTCGCTGATTTTCGCGATTTGCGCGATTTGCGCGAAACCAGCGCCGGATCGCAAAATTGCAAGTGTGTGAACATTTGAAACACTGAATATGAAACAAGTGGAATCATGAGCAGTCGTCATTCAGCCATCACTATCAAGCAGAAGTGGCGGCAGGATTGGAGAACACCTTGCAGTATTGATCGGGCACTTGTGATTTCCGTGACCCGTCGCGTGAATCGCGCAATCGCGCAAATCGCGCAAATCGCGAAAATCAGCGAAACCTGCGACGGATCGCGGACTCTGACACCAGCCTAAGAATCCTGAATTACCAGCAACTCATGGTAGCGTCATTTTTCACTACCTCAGTCTTCGAGAAAAGAGATGGATTGCTCAAGAAACTTGTCTGCGGACTGAGGTTTGGCTGGGAAACCGCCAACGGAAGTAGTTTGACCCGTCGAACAAAAATTCACATCCGTTTGCGCGAACTAAATAGCTTGGCGCCCTCGTCACAGGCACCGATGCCAAGAAACCTCAAACCGGGAAACTCGCTCAACTTATCCTTAGGGTAGAAGGACCAGAGGTGGTGTGCCACCCCCTCCAGAGGACGTTTCCTTCTCCTCAATGCTATCCTAAGGCTTAAGGGGAGAGGGTTCCGTATAGGACCCTCCATTTCAGCGTTCATACCTTCGCGACAACTAGGCAGCGCGACTTCACAGAGTATAAAGCGCTCGAGCAGAGAGAGTGTCGCCATACTAACCACCGTTAATGGCTGGTCTACAGTGCAGCCCTGTTTCTATCTCTCCAGGGATGGAAAAAGTCGCAAGGTTTGACATCTGCCATAGGAGGAGAGGAGGAATAAGTGCCCATACGGGAACACGAATATCATTTGTTTAGCGTAAGCGCGTACTTTCGCGCCGTGTGAATGTGATGCCGATGTTCTCAGCCTATTTCCGGGTGCAAAATTCCAGCAGGAATTCTACCTAGTTCTACCCGCAGGACAAATTTGGAGTGAAGCTCATCCCAATTTTAGAAGATGGGACATTGAATTATGAAATGTGCCGGGACTTCCTTGCCCTCTTCGTACGTCTTTTGCCATTGTAGAAATGATGACAACTAACATATGACTGGATGTCAAGGACATTCGTGCGTTCTTTCCATGTTGTGTTGTAGTCTTGTCAAAAACAAAACGATCAGCATGATCTTTTTACGTACAAACAGTTGCCGCAAAAGTGATGACAATTGCTTTGATGACAAATTGGCGCACTAGAGTGTGCACAGAGCGTGCGACTCACGTCACCTTCACTTACGAAGCTCTCATATTTGCTTATAGCGAGGAGATCGAGAATCGCTGGAGTAGTTAGAGTAAAGATCAATTTATACACTCCATTTGTTGTCCAAATTAGCACAAAGAACAAAGAAACCAAAGAATTAAGATTTCGCTAAATAGAATGGAAACAAGAGAATTTCACAACTGAAATGTTGGTCAAAGAGCTGACTAATGTCAGCTATTTATGTTAGTGGAAACTGAGTCTATTGAATTCGACGTCTACTTCGATTAGTGGGCCCATAAGAAAGGTACTTTTGTGAACGGGGGCGAAAAGCCAACTAGGAAAAAAATAAACTGAATACTGCACTATTTATCCATCTTTCTGTTTTCATCGCTCAACTATATTTGATTGCGATTTATAGAATAAGTATAAATGAAGTATATGGAGGGAGATCTTCCACGCAAGGGCAAGCGAATGACAGAGTGCGTGGTAGCGTACGGTGCCGCAACGTCCCGCGCGCCCTGCTTTGCGGTGTCTCATAGCAGCACACTGTCCCTAAGATGATATTTACGAACAGGATTTGTCCACGGCAGAAGAAATTTCGGGATTTTCTTTTTTTTGTTTCAATACCACCGTATTGCGAAAGCATGGGAATATGTTTCTCATCGGAAAAGGAAAGTCTTGAAACATACCATGGCCCAATTTTGAGCTTTATTGTTTTTTCATCATTTTGTTCCCCAAAAATCATGATCACAGCAGAAACGATTAAAACCAGCAGATAATGTCGACTATTAGATGACTCTGTGATGCTGAAGATCCTTGTAAAAGTAAAATGTAAAGATGATGATAAAAAGTTGGTTTTAAAACAGGGCTGTTGAGTTTTTAGAAACTCTACTTCAAACCTAGTGGCTAGGATCAACAGAGTCTCGGATCTCCCTTGTTTTTCCTTTGCAGCAATTAGTTTGTGGAGCGGTGAATGGGCGAGTTGTAGAAGAAGAGTAAATAATCTTGACGGCAAGTGACTTGCAAGATTTCTGTGGTGCCGAACTCCCAAGCCGATCACATTTGCAATGTCATCAAATCGCTGGTGTAAAGTTGAAAAAATGGATGCGATGCAGGCGCTGCTGTGGAAAATTCTCCCACATACCATGAATCACTCATGTCTAACTGCGAAATGGGCTTCAGTTGGGGTAGGATGGAAAACTTCTGAATTGGTTGGCACGAAATGTTAAGCAGTTGCTGGATTACATCACTTCCCCTTTCTAGTTATCTTAACCTATTGCGTTTAAAGTACCAATTTTTCAGGACCTCGATTGGTGTTATACACTTGATACCGTAGGCGGTTCTACTCGTCCACTATCGGTGCTCTATGATTCTTTGGTGCGACCAGGAGCTGATCTGGGAGCGCAAATCTCATCGAGATTATCTTGGCAAACGGATGAGATGAGGCGTATTCCTCATCTGGTTCTAGGTGAAACTCCAGTCGGTGGAAGTTGGAACAATTACGATCAAGAGGTGAGTACAGGTCGATGTACTTCGAACAGTCCTGTATACTGTGGCAAATATTTGCTGAAATCGAATGAGACAGAAATAGCCGACTATTTTTGTTAGCGACTTTTTTTCTCTCGCCAGCTCCCTTCTTGCAGTAAAAGCAGTACTCTTACGAACCCTAATGTCAACACTTGTTGTTGTTTTTTTGCTGTTGGTTTTCCTCTTGAAATAACGTTGGAGTACTTGCCATGGTGAAAATGCCTTACTGTTGTATTACAGATGCTTGCTGTCTCTTTTTCCTCGTGGTTGGATTTACCGGGCTTCTCAATCTCTGACTGGCTTCAGGGAACGCCACTTGTGCCAAGGTAGTAGAGATTTCTACTTCAAAAAAATTTATCAAATTAAGCGAGTAGAAGAAGTGAAATGAGGGAGATTATTTCTCTGTTTCCCGTCTTCAAGCTATCTCGATGAATATTAAAAAGATTGATTTAAATATTTTCATGATGTACATCTATCGGAAATCAAACGAAGAACAACAATGTGGTGAAACAGACAACAACCAACTACTTCCTCCGCGATAGTACAAATTAAAAACTGAAAAAAATATTAAAAAAGTACACTTGCAATCTTATGTAGACGAGAACCTCGCTGTCCAAACAGCCGAAGTGGAATGCGGCCCTCGACTTAAGGACAGTGGCCTGCCAAAAGAATAATAAAAATTGTGGTTGGATCTTAATTCGAAGTCATCAATTCCCTTTAATTTAGTCGCTGTTTTCCAGTGGTATCTACTCCCGTCCACTTCTTTGTCATGATAGCTCCTTTTCTGGTTTCAGCTACTGGAAGGCTAAAATGAGTTGGGATATAAGAAGGGATATAGCATAGAATGCGGCTCTATGACTTGCAGAATCTATCCGAGGAAAAAATAGCACCAGGTGGTTCTTTTAGAATTGTGGCTACCTCCACTCCCTCTACACTCCTGATGGTTGATCCACGAAATTGTTGAACTAGCTCTATCCACGGTTCTTTTTCTTTGATAATATTGGAGAGCGAAGACCGAGCCATAGAATTTGATGCATTCGTCGAAAGTATCTGGTCGTTTTCTCAAAACTTTGCTTCCAGACTTCCGTCCGTTGCGATTGTTGAGTACATGAAGTCTTATGTGAAGGAAATGGGTCTCAGCAAGAACATTATACCTCATACGAAAGTAACCTCTGTCAAGGTAGGTAATTTTTTGATGAAGTTCTGTGAATCCCCTCAAAATGAGAATTGGTTAAGGAATTCAATCAATTTTGTAAGCTTGTTTATGAGAAGCGCAGATTTCAATTTAGATTAAAGTCTTATGATCTTTGCCCGCGAAAAGAAAGCGTGCTGTGCTGGCTTGTGGTGACCGAGATAAGTTATCGCGCTGCGCGAACTGGTGAAATGATTACACTGTCCGGAATGGTGGGAATTTTGCGGAAAGATCGCATGTTAACGGAGAAGATCAAAAAGTGTAACTTCCCATTTGAGACGAATAACCTTCGGCGTTTCCTCCGAGTCTGTTGAATAGTAAGAGGCGTAATAAATTGTTTTGGTCAAAAATAATCAATTAAGAAAATATTATGCTGGTTTTTGGCCACGCTCAAATTGTGTGTGGCTGAATTAGGGGAAAATGTAATGGGTGCTGCTTTTATTTGATCGCGAGAACTATACCAGTGTTAGGAACGACCCGTAACCTCACATTTCTCAATATGGTTCCAGTTGGGAGTGTAACCGAACATTAAAGAGATCGCGTTTATGACAGGAAATGGTCCAGTTTTTTCTATCATAATAATTAATCATCTTCAAAGAAGGAAATGATTTTAGAGAGGTGTCATTGGTAACTGATAAGGCTGGCGCTGATATCAAGGTCAATTTTTGTCGTTCACCTGATTTTCTGCCATAAAGTACGGTTTGGTTGATGGGTGGTTTGATGACGTCAGAGTTTTGCAGAGAGCTTGCTATACCTGTATAGTTCCTTGTCGAAAATTGTGTCTAGATGACTTCATGATCCCTCTAAGCCTATGTCTAACTATCCCATTGACGACCGCATGGCCTGCCGGCACACTTTCGCGCTGAGGAGAGTCGCTATACTCGATTTATTTGGTTTTTCATTTTGCAAAGATCTTTATATACATAGTCGGATTCGTCAACTATACTGTCATTGCCACTAAGACTGAGACTTGAGAAGATCCAATGACTTGATCAAAAACTATTAAAAAAAGGTGCCGAGACAAATGTAACACTGCCGTCGCCAATGGTATTGGTTGTGGTGGGGGGTGCAAAAACGGTGTCCAGTTAGTGGTTATTTTTGTCAAAGGGAATTTTAATCATTCCCTATTGAAGCTTGCCAGTTTGGCGTGGCTAACAACTGCAAATTAGTGGCAGATCTGTTTAGCGACACTTAATTACCGGCCCCGATATTTTGAAGTCGTGAGTCTTGGGTTTTGGTGAGCTTTTGCGATGGTCCCAGGGTATATGTGTTTATCCACTCTGTCATGCAAAACTGTTCTTATTCAAAAGTATCAATTATGTAGCTTATGATAATTGAATAATATAAAAGTATATTTCTGGAATTAACATGTATATTAACAGCAGTTGGGAATTGTGAATTTTTGAGAAACAGCTGTATATTAGCAGTACAATTCGAACTTTTATCTTGCTGCGACCAGGTGCGATCAGAGTTATCAGAGGGATACAATATTGTCTTTTTCCCGCTATCCCGAAGATTCCGACGTTCAGATCATGGCGTTCTAAGCGAAAGCTGTGTGGGGCAGCAGCCGCTGCTTCACGCACGCGGATCCGAACCAAATCTGGATGGCGCCACCAGGGCAAGTTCATCCCTTCGTTGGTGTCATTGGTAAAAGGATTGTGTGGAGGATTAGACATGAGTAGGAATCAGGGTTGGCCCCGCCAAGCAGTGCATTAATTGCACTGACCGATTTCTGAATGGACGTAGCAAGCGTTGGCCGCTCCGAACGGTTTTGTATCAACACAGGATTGCTTTGCCTTTTTCATTACTTCTCCCAAATGTAGAGAGGGAGATTGTGGAGCTGTATCGGAAACGAAAGATGGTTGGCTCAGTACATGAAAAGATGTTGTTATTAGCGTGTGGGAAGAAACGAAAATAGGAGTTGAGGTTGTAAGGACGATCTCCGCCCGAAGATGTCTTTTACATCCGCGTCTAAATTTTTATCGGCCGCTTTTCTGCTACTTAATTGTTTGGATTTCAGCTGCCAACGCATAATCCTACGTTGCCGATAGTTTATGGCATTTCAAATATGCGATCACGACTGGAGGACAGCAGTATTGAAGCAAGGTGAGTTTTTAAGTGTCCTTTTTATTCCCAAGAAGTTATGAGTCAGTCAGAGGTTGAATGTGGTGGATCCATTTCGGTTAGCTGATGTACTGAAAGGATTCTGAGAAGGGCAGTCTAGGTGTGGTTTATCATTGAAGGCCATCAAATTCCAGTCATTTTTCTGTTGCACTGTATAGAATGATTGATCAGGTGAAAACTAGTTTTTCTGGCCAGAGTAAGATTACAATAGTGCATCTTGAATAACTTGTACTGTGCACTGAAGTACAGTGGAATTTTTCAGTGCAAGCGATGCCCGTGTTGTGGTGATTGGGGATGGAATCTCATCGGCTGACGCTGTACGGCTTTGCTTGGAACACGAAATACCGGTATTGCATGTTATGCGACGAACAGAGCGTCAACTGCGAAGTGCGTGAGATTTTCTCGAAATTTCTTGTTTTCGGCGTTGTGGTGTTGATAAACGATGTATGTTCATTGTACATTTTCCTACAGACACGGTTCTATCTCGCTTGTCACCATTACACTATGGTGAATACCATTCGATTTATCGACTAATGATTGGAAGAGATACACATCCACTGTATGAGATGAGTTATGCGTCGTCTGTAGTCGATGTCGACCAGAAGTCAGTGATCACGATAACGACACCAAAAGGAAATCGATATGTGAGTCCCACTTGTTGTTGTTGTATACCAGATAGCTAGTGTGACAGGGTGGTTACTGAGTGCTGGGGAGCTTTTGAAGTGCGGGGTGCATTTGTTGAATTTAATTGCGTCCCACGTGTCTTCCAGTGGCATTGTTATCCGTGAGCGGCTATGCCAACCTCGAGGAACGCCTCATTGTTGGTTGGACCGGGGAAGAATTGAATTTCTGGTCCAAGCGTCCGCTTGCAGTAGATTGAAAAAAAACTGCTGTTCTGGAAGGCAGTGTTCAGGTTTGGGGATTCCGGCATGCGTTGAGCGAAAGCGGATAACAGTTTGGAATGGAAACACCCTCAATCCAGTCAGGGGGGGGCACTCCATTGTGTTCTCCAATACATAAGATAAGAGTGATATCCCTCGTGACAAGTGACTGATCAAAAAAAGTGTACTTCTGGGATAGGGTGCAGCTACCCTCGCCGGGAATGGGTCTGCAAAACTCTGCGTATTTGGACCCGTCCTCCTATTCTTGGCCACAAGGACTGCGTCATTGACCGGAATAGAGACCAGACTTTCAGGAACCCATCCCCGGTAGAAGCTTGCTGCACACGCATCCTAATAAGCGCCGGTGTAGTGTAGGAGCACTCCTGAGATATCGCTATTCAGCCTGCAGTAGCCCTAGGAAACGGTCCTGAAGAAGGGGAAGGAGAGCCTCACCTTGGGCTAAGGGTGGAGGAGCTCCAGGGTGGATCACCTGTGCAGAAAAGTGGATGGGATGTGGGCAGGTAGTGTGGAATGTAGGACATCCACCGGTCCTTATCAAAAGTACGCTCGAAATGAGTCGTTCACTTATTATCTTATCCGTAGTGTTCGATAGCCCAAAGAACTGCTCTCTAGTACTAATGGATAAGGATAAGCATACC
>MU876003.1:0-14978 GCA_036418205.1 Ostertagia ostertagi
AACATTGTGGTGATAATCATATCTGATGAACAGCCCATTCCTGGGACCAATTTGATACATCGATGGCCTGTCCAACCATGAAGCGCAAGGTATCAAGATAGGATGTTCAAAATGCCATTTTTGCCTGAAAAAATTGTAGTTGAATAGCACAAGTGGTATTTTATATTTCACTTTGCATCATCCACGACCACAGTATCAACCACTGTGAGCTCACAAATTCGATCTGGGAGTGTTGCTTTCCCCGAAATATGCTAATACAATAGGCACAGGGAACGTACGACATTTGCGATAAATTTCATCACTGCAAGCGAAATGAACAAGTCAAATAGAAAGCAACTGGCTAGTTGCCAGGCTAGCAAAGTACGACAATTTTCGCACCCGCATTGCGGCGGAACTGGCCGTGGAATTTGCCCCGTGCAACCCGGACCGGACGAGCAAAGGTAATTCGCCCCTTCTCAGATTTCCTTTTCCATGTTTGCGACGAATGAGAGATAGTCATTGAGAAAGAAATCGCAGAGATCTCCAATAATATTATTTACATGTTTACGTCAGTGACGAAATCATCTTCCCAAATAGCTAATAATGTGCCGTGTTGAATAAAGACTTTAACTGGACTTACTCAAGCTCTAGTGGTCCCAGACTGTAATTTGTGTCCACAAAAATTTCATCAATGGCCCACGCGTCTTCTGGTTGATTATCAAACCGGATAAATACAAGATCAGCCCGCGGAACGCAATCGTAGTGTAGCTGAAAATAACGATAATTCTTAGTTCTTAGTTACTGTTCTCAACAAATCAAAAAACTTCGTTGTAAGGCTACTGAAAGTGCTGAGCGCTTAACTATGCTATGATTAGTGTTGAGCGTTTCAAACGTGCTCTGGTTAAGACTGAAGTCTGAATGACCGTAATCCTTCATTTAGAGAAATGAGGGCAGCCTGTGTGGAGTTACGTTTTCAGTCCCATGAACGCGGTGTGGAAATGAGATCGATCTGGAATTTGCTTACAGCGTGAACTCTACACTGTAGACTTTGTCATCATTTGATACTTCAAATGTACGTGGGGCAAAATTGTGGCCCGCGACTGGAGAAGCTGAGACTCGTCTCGGTGTGATGCATATGAAAAATGCTGCGCTAGACGGCCAGGACATTAACGCGCCTTAGCCGCGTTCATAGTTCGCGACTCGGGAGATTAGGATAGTAGGCGACAGGATATTAGGATAGTAGTAGAGTAGGAGATTGCGCTGACAAGATTGGATACGTATCGATTGAAATCGCTGGAGAGTAGTAGATTGGGCGACTTCAAGCGAATAGATCAATACATATCTAATCTTGTCAGCGCACTATCCTAATCTACTACTATCCTAATCTCCTACTCTACTACTATCCTACTATCGTAATATCGCAATCTACTACTCTCCAGCGATTTCAATCGATACGTATCTAATCTTGTCAGCGCAATCTCCTTCATTACTTACTCCTAATTCTCGCTGCTTAATACATATGTTTTTCATGTCGGTACTATCCTAATTGCTCCAGCGAACTATGAGGCGGCTCTTAATGATTAGACGCGGCATCCGCAATGATGCCTTAGAGCGCGGTGTATAGCCTCTACTGGATTAGACACAATGCGCAAACGGCCTCGCTTGGGGCGTAAAGGATCACGATCGATACTAGTGCTCGCCCAAAATAGATGCAACCCGAAAGCGGCTCCATGGAAGCGCTTGTAGGTGTCGCGCTGCGAGCCAGCGTTGGCGCTTCGATAGGGTGCAGGAAAAGCTCAGGATCATTTGGCCCTCTTACCCGAACAAGCATTCGCGTTGGGGATGGTCGTGTCAACATACCAGAAGGGGGTGAGGGGGGGGTGTTCAATGCAGCGTTGCCTAACGGAAAAAAAAGCTATGCCGTTTTACTCTAGCTCTGAAAGTTCAGTCCAGTTCACCCTAACGTTTACAGAAGCATCACGTCGATACATAAATAGCCTTATTATAACAAAATGTACCATTTCATGCAATCATCCAGAGTTTCTGCTCCATGAAGGTTTCCCTTGATTGTTGTCTAAATAATAATTACTTACCTTTACATATAAGAAGGAGTAAGCAAAAATAAAATCACTGAGCAAATAAAGAAAAGATTTTTTAGATAATCCATATACCAAGGTGGATTATCTAAAAAGAGGCCTAATGCTAAGCTACTCAGCATAAATGGCGTTTCAAACTATTTTACGAATTTCGCTAGGCCATGGTATGTTGTAAGAGGAGATAAAGCTTCTTCTCGTATCGAGCCAAGAGGAGGGCAAGTCACATTTGTTTTCCATCCAGCAACGAAACCGAAAAATCAGCTGGATAAAATTATCCAATCTTGAACTACTTAAACGAGCTATTCATCTAAATCAACTATGCCAAGTTTAGAAGACATCCTAAACAGTAAAACCTGCAGATTACAGAATTTCCCCAAGTTCCCATAATAAAATAAAGTATAAAGCTTTTGCCGTTGATCAATCCCGTCTTGGGATGCGGCACGCATTCTACTTCCATTTGTACATTCGTAGTGGCGTTTGAATGCGATGTGGCCTATACAATGACTTGCGGGGCCAGCCGATGTACAAGTCAGTGTTTTTATCCTCCCAGACAAGTCTGGTACCAATTAACCGACCCCGGAGGGATGGAAGGCTTGGTTAGCCCGAGCCCAGGTTCCCATACGAGTAAATACGTTTGCGTAGTGTTGTTGAATAGCGAGATTCGGGAGACTGAAGGCTCATAGTTGCCTTCTAGGATCATCGCGGCTGCCACCTCCGAATAGTCGTTTTCGTCAGAACGAATGAGCCACCATTGCATGCATTGTTTGAAGCCAACTGGGGGGGGGCTTCAGGACATGGAGCGTTCTTTCAGAATTGGCTTTCTGAATGTTGTGGAGGCTCATGTGAGGAACACAGAACCATGGTCCATTTTTCCTGAACGCCCCAGGAATGTCAAAACAGCGGGAAGAAATGGTCCAAAGTTCGATCCTCCGTGATGACAAATTTTGCAATTATGTTGGCGCCTCCAAATTGCCGCAAAACACGACAATGACATCTATTCTCGACGATGGCGCCATTTGGCGGCAATCTGGGGGCGCCAAACTATATTGCAAAAATTAGTCATCACCGGGATCGAACTCTGGACGATTTCTTTACAGCACTGATTTGGCATTCCTAGACGCGTTCAGGAAAAATGAATCATGGTTCTGGGCATTCGCGATGAGATCCTGCCAAAATGCCAGAGAAAACCGGTTCGAAAAGCGCCCCATTGTCTCTGCCCTGTGCTAAGTCAGTGACAAGATTCTCTTGATAGTTACAGATGTGCGCAGTCAGCTTAAGGGCTGATGGCCAGCTTACTGAATGTTTGGGTTTACAAATAAGTTACCGCAACTTCAAGCACTGAACTGTGTACACTAGAACGGTACGTGAGCATTCCTACTAGCAAACTTCTTACCGAGAAATGTCGTTCTCCAGTAGTAGCATTGTACTGGAAGTCTTCCGAATGTATTGGCATCCAGGATAGAAATTGGTTTTCAGAGTTGACTGCCGTCAAATAGACCGTAAATGAAGATGTTGTTGAAGCTGCTGAATTGAAATTATTGTCAAGCAATTTAAGAACCATTTCCCGTTTCCAAAAGAATTTTCAGTGTTGACCACCATGCATCTGCAAGCGCCCCTATTACAAACTCCTATCCTAGCATACACTGCGACGCTACGAAGCGTCATGTTCCCCTGATAAAGGGCTCCTATCAAATCTAATGAGGGTCTATCCTCTACAGCACGAGGATTTCCCCTATTTTAAAACCCGATTCATCACAGCACTTGCTACAAAGCTCCCTAATAGATGGAAAGATAGTCAGACTATCTAAAACCACAAAAAATTCCATCAAAGCTCAACTTACAAAAGCATTCGGCATCCCTGATGGTCACCGAGACAGACACATTGGTAGAGTTTGCTGTCAGAGAGTAGTCCCAAAAGAATTCATCAAAACGAGCTTCATCAAAAAATGGAAGTTCGTACTTCTCCTGAATGCTTCTACTATTCTACTATTCATGGTTCGCAAGAGGTATCTCCGGTTTCACTCAATGTATCTAGATCTCGTCTGTAGGTAACACGAGGTAAGGTTAAACGCGATCCGCCCACAAGTTTACTTGGTGATTTGGACGAGCTGCGTGGCCAGCAGCGGCACAAATGGAGCATCTCGATTAAGCGTGTTTGGCATGGTGCCATCAAACGCGTTGCGGTGAACTCGTTCATACGTCCACTTTCTGAGCTGTTACCTGTTCATGAGTGAAAACCAACGGCCAAAAAAGGGGTCCCGTTTTGCGTTTTCTTGACGGATTTTTCTGCTTTTTTCGCTACTGGCGTACCATTGAGCACCACCACGTCACCTAAACCCTTCTTGAATTTATCGTAATCGCTGCCTTCAATCCGCGATCAGAACATCGTGACCAAAAGGCCTTTAGCATGGAATAGGGAATGCGACAACCGCCAATTGTTTCCGGATGAAACAACGAGCAGGCCTAAGTTGCTTGTGATGCGCAGAACAACAAGAACAAGAGAAACAGGCGGACAGCTCAAAAAATGGTTGCAGAAATGAGGTATGTGCGATTGCAGTCGCATTCTTCAACTTCTACCTACCATTAGTGAAGCCGATCAGAGAGGGCAAGATAATGGTTTCATGGAGACGCAGATACCACGTTTGCCACGTTGACCCTCCAAGAGAAAAGTCCTTCGGAGTACTTTTTACTGGAGGGTTGAACGTGGCATCTGCGCCTCCACAATCCCATCGCCTTCTTTTCCTTCTCGACTATGAGTTAACCATTGAGGCCTCTGCAACTCCCACTCGGAATCAGGGTGAATATCGGTCGAGGAAATCCTCGACAGGGGGGTCGTACCTGTCGGGCTGGTCATGGGGGGTCGTACTCTTGGGGGTCAGTAACAGCAGTGGTATCGTGGTGCAGATAGGTAAGAGGGTATAGCGCAGCAGAAAATGAAAATATCTGAAAAAACATGATATTAAATTTTCTTTGCAGGTTCAGTCGCTCCATTCCTCCACCTTCATGAGAAGGGCGTATTTGAAGGCAGTACAAAGAATGAAAGTGCATCCCCGCAAAGAAGAGTGCCACATGTGCGCACGCGCTGCAAAGCCCTCGTAACTTCGTATAATGTATGCTATACGAAGTTACGAAATGCGTTTACTACAATGCAGCTTCTGTCAACTGGTCATGATCATATGACACCTTCGAATCGATTCTGCAACTTCGAGTGAGGTCGGATGCATGGCCTATACTCAGACAAAATTCGATGATGACGATTGCCCCTTTTCCTATTGCTTATGTTGGGAGGATGTTTTCTAGACCCATTTCAAGCGTTGCCAACAATTACACTTGCAATGGTGAAGAAGGGAGCGGATTTTCAGGTGGCCGGATCCGTCCTCGATACATACTCGACGCAGATATCTTCTCAACTAGGAAATGTAGAAGAAAGCTAAGAAGACCATCAGAAAGCGCAAACCTTCCGCTTTCGAAAACTATTACGACGACGTAGAGAGATATTGCTTTTGAAGTGGCAAAAACTAGCATGAAAATTTCAGCGTCCTCGACGTTTACTCGACGAAATTTGAGAGACCCTATCTTTCTGCATGGAAGGCTTTCAGAGCAATTTCAATACTTCTTGGAAACGCGAAATCCAGCTCTATCTAACCCTACCTCAAACTGCTTCAAAGGTTATGAAATGGAGGAATGCAACCTTTTCATCGAGGGTGTAGATTTCGACGTTTTTTTTCGGGATTTCAGCAAATCTGACCCAGTGACAATCGCGCCGCAGCTGCCGTTGAATCGGCCTTTGATACACTCGGCTGTTTTGATATACTCAAGCAGGAATCAAGATTGAATCGCAACCCCGTGCCTTCAGGATTTCTGTGCATTTCTGAACGAACCTGACTTTGAGGTCACACAAAGTTAATGCCTCTTTCCTCGAGTCGATATTTCAGTAAATACACAAAAGTGTGCAGCGATGAAAGACAGTGCATAGATGACAAGATGAGGTCCATAACATTATTTTGCAGGATTTTTTTGATTAATTAATTGAATTAATTTGCTCTGTTTTAGGGGGTCGTGCCAGGATCTCGATTTCGGGGGGGGGGGTCGTACTTCTGCGACCACGTACTCGACACGATTTTCACCCTGCCTCGAGAATCGCTTTTTTCAAGCTCAATGTTGTAATGAGATTAACGTGACATGGGTTGGGGAGAGCTGTTGACGCCTTAGCAAACAATGAATTTTACATAAGCTGATCACAAAGCCTTAACGCGAAATTTAGGTACGTTTCTACCTTCCCCACTACTCCATATTGCGGATGGACAGATAAACTTACCGACCGACACACATACTCACACATACATATCGACAGAGCGACTTAACGACGGATGGGTAATGAAATAAACACTTACATCGAGTGTCAGATTCTTTCCCGTGTAATCGTCAATTGTTGAATTGTTATCTAGAAATGCGGTTCCTCAGGTGAAAATTTTGTGAGCTCAAAAAAGTATTGCACAAGCTGGGAAAGCTGCTACATTCGAAGACATGTTTAACTGCAAGGTATAAGTTCACCCATTCATAGTTTGCCTCCTGCGTATGAATTGAAGAATCCCGAGATGCACGCACCCAACCCCCTGGAGAACCATGTCAAACCATCCTCCCCAAAACCAGCGAAAGAGGCTGTTTTGGGAGAAAGGCGTGTCCGAAGGAGTTCCACCCCACCCAGGTGATTTCGCTCCTATGTCAGCTAACAAGGGAGGTCGTTCAGGGTGTGCCAAGCTTTTTCAAAACGGTTTTTTGCATGATATAGGGGCACATGCGGGAACCACAGAACCATGGTTCAATTTTTCCTGAACGGCCCTCTGAATACCAGAAAAGGGGTCCCTAGTTCGATTCCTCGTCAACTCGAATGCAAAAATTTGTTACCACGAGGAATCGAACTAGGGACCTCCTTTTCTGGTATTCAGAGGGCCGTTCAGGAAAAATGAATCATGGCATGCGCGCACATTAACTTATTCTCTCAGGATCTATTAGTTCTCATGGATAAAATTGAAAGCTAATCACCGCTTGCATTCGTTTCAAATGTGTCCCACAGGTACGGAGGGAGGATTCCGTAAGAGATCAGGTCAGTTTTAATCCATCTGATCGAGCCCATTTCTTCCTTTGACGGCAAATCGTGGCGAAATTGATCCAGAACTTCGAAGCAGCCGACTCGCGTAAAACCTTTAGTGTAAATCAGCTCCAGTACATGCTATATGATATACTTATTTAGTGTTCATGCAATACTCAAAAAAGGCGTACTTTCTTCAAGTAAGAGTGCTGGTGCTCCGATACACGCGAGGATCACCACCTCCAAGTAAACCATGATCACAAATGAAGTATTTTCCCCCTTCGCTCAAAACATACAGCGCTATCATCGACAACAATCAGATTGTGAGTATGCTTGCTAAACAACTGCTAAAACTAACTCTTCATGCTTCAAGAAAAATTTTGTAGTGGAGTTTACCCTTGGCGTAGGTGCGTGTCAGGACTAGCGAATGTGCAATCGCAGTAACTAGAGCAATCGCTGAGTGCTGGTGCTAGACTCTGCTTTCGGCTGTCAGACTTCTCCATAATTAATGTCAAGGTCGATCTCACTATCTCCCCGGTAGTGGAAGCGCTGCAAGAGGGTCGATGGTACAGGCCTGTAAGGATTAGCGCCCGGCGCACTGCGACAAGCTGAAGTGAATCCAGGTGGGTGCTAGACGCTTACAATTTCCGTGTCCTTATTGACTACGCGGGCTTAATCCCAGGTGTTTGCCCTTTACCGGCGAGAACATACACGCTCTGAAAGGGCGAAACAGCACGCCCCGAACATGTTAAAGGGGTGGGCGCGCACAACTGACACCAATTTTGTAGGGTCCGTCCCCCTTTCTAGCTTATTTTACGCAATGAAGGCGACCTCCTTTTCACTCATTTGCGACATGCGATAACGAGCAGATTCTTTGCTACAGCATGCGAACTTCTGCTGAATGAATCAACCGCAATCAGGCTCCACAAATGTTGCCAAACCGAAACTGTACTGAAGGAATGTTGAGGTGACATTTCATAAAGTCAGCGGTGATCAGGCTCTTCGAGACCAGGTGGAACTGTTGAATTGGGAAAGTACACTTGACATATTCCTAAAATAATTTAGTACTAATTCTAGCACATTCGTCCAGCATTCTCATTAAAATATGAACCGGCTCTGTCCTGACAGGTACTCGGACGCAAATTGCCAGCAACTAATCTGCAGCAAAGTAAACACTAGCTGGATTACACATTAAGCCCTAACCAGCCGTTTTACTCCGATAGACACCCTGCGTTAACTGTTCACTTTCTCGATGCCTTGATAGCTTTTTGAAAGAGTATGTTCAAAACCAACTATAGATGCTGAAACGACTGCGCTGGGGTCACAGTCGCCTCTAGAGCTTCAAGTGTACTGCGCAACCGGGTCAATTCAACCTGTTTGTTATTACCACAGAGTTGTCGACTCTAAAAGTTTTTACTTCAATCAAAAAAGTTTTGAATGAACCGAGACACATGCATGTGAATTTCAAGGTCGAAAAGCGCAAGATTCCTTCACAACCTATTATATTCCAATCGCATCTAAAACACAAAAACTAGTTTTGTTTGTTAACTGCTTGTTTTGGGCCGCAGTTCGCCTTGCGAATGTTTCACAAGAATGCTGGGTTGTGAACAAAACTTTCGCCCCAGGCGGGACTAGAACCCGAACCTCTCGCTTTTGCGGGCAAGTGTGCTACCAGTTACGGCTTAGCGCTGGACAACGAATTATTTCGCACTACTTTCGGAAAACCCCTAAGTAGAGTCTCTTACAGAAGCCTGGCGGTGCCATTTGCTCGTGTTGTCAACTTGCCATCAAGGAGTCATTCACGTCGGGATGTGTTATTGCCTCTACCCTTATACATCTTTTTTTCTTTTTGCATGCTGTGGTTTAGAGTTTTCAGAGGACTAATCTAGGAGGGGATGGGCTGTAGGGAACACGAAAATTCTCTCTCGCTCCTCAAAATTTCAATTTTCTAAAGTTCAGCCCTACCGGTTTGACAAGAAAGGCTGGTCAATGTCTTTAATGTGCACGTTAGGCGCTGTAGTCCGCGTCCCCCCTCACTGGATGAGACCCCTAATACATATCTGACTTCTTTTTCGTACGAGGATCGAGGCACAAATTGAAAGAGAATTTATTTTGTGTTTTGGCCTTCGGCCGAGATAATATTGCCACGAAGCCTTAGCTTTGCTTGTGGGGTCTATTAGGAAAGGGACTGGGCATTGCGATACATAGTCTGCTCCACGGTCAGTCTCGCTCAACAAGTCCTTTAAACCTACGAATTGCTTTATTCCCACGTTGTGTCTTCTAGTTTTTTATATAATGTATGTGTTCTTGTGTTTTATGACATGGAGTCTATGAACGTAATATGCGCGAGACTGGTCGGGCTCGGGGGGGGGGGGGGGGCACGCGATGGCGCGGCGCTGTTTTCGTCTGCTCTACCAAGGCTTAGTCACCGATGGCGCGTATTTTGAAACTGCCACATAATGGCGAAAGAGTAACTGTCCCTGTGGACTAAGCCTTGGAGGAGCAGACGAACAGAGCGCCGCGCCATCGCGTGCCCCCCCCCCCCCGAACCCCGAGTTTCCGCCTAAATTTTCTCCGCGTGACCTAGATGTTTTGCGAGCGCCGCCGCCCTTTACCAAATCATGTATTTTGGGCTGCAATAGCTCCCCCACTTTCTTCACGATTTGGGGCGCGGCCGCGGCAAACCCGGCCGAGTATGCGCCATCAGCTTACCTGAGTATTCGACGTTACATTACGGCATCAGCTTGCCTGAGTATTCGACGTTACATTGCGATACGTAATGTAACGTCGAATACTCAGGTAAGCTGATGGCGCATACTCGGCCGGGTTTGCCGCGGCCGCGCCCCAAATCGTGAAGAAAGTGGGGGAGCCGTAAATACGCTATACTTATATGCGTTGAATTGTTTTCAATAGTGTTCGAACTGTCTAACTTACCGGAAGTTACAGTAATGGAATTTTGACCGAAATGATGTGTTAAGGCCATGAAAAGGCAAATTTTACTTACTTTTCCTTTAGTGGTTCCAAAATTAATATTGGACGTGGTTGTTCCAGTAAAAACACATGTCTCTCCATGCGAATAGATTCGTATTGGCTTCTATCATTCCTTTCTGTTAACGTTAATGAAAAGAAAACTAGGAATGAATCGAACGGATATTTTCGTCAAGTAGAAGAATCGCACGATATTGTGTCAGTGCCGAAAAACGCTTGGGCGAGACTCAAAGCAACAGTCCCAGCAGGGTGGGCGTGGTCGGAAACGACTGCAATCCCCTCGGCCGATTCCGACCACGCCCACTTCAGCTCCCTGCCTAGCGGCTTTCCAAGGTGAGTTTTTGTTCAGTCACACTTCTTACGTTCTTGACTAGGGGCTGAACAGCTCCGAAGTGGGAATCGGCCGAGGGGATTGCAGCCGTTTTCCGACCACGCCCACTCTGGGACTGTTGCTTTAAGAAACAATTGGTCATTATGTGAGGCAGGTGCTTCTTGGTTACGCTGATGTATGACCTATAAAATGAACATAAAGAGCTTAGGAAGAAATCGAGCATGTGCGCAAAAAATGTAACTGGTGTGGGCAGCAACATAGTTGCCACAATGTCCATGGAGAAGCAAAAATAGCGGCATACATAGTTGCCGCGCTTTCGTCAACGTGTTAACATTATACCTAGGAGGATGGGAGAAACTGTGGAAAAAAATTTCCCCCCGTGCATTAAAGGCGTCGCTGGAGACCCCTCTCTTACGTATGTGCTTAGTCTTGAATTGATCGCAAACTTTATTTCAACCCTTTTTCGACACTAAAGAGAGCTATCGAAAGGTCGCTAGCCTAGATTTCACCTATTGGCTAGGCTATGAGAAGCGACTTAGTTCGAAGTTAAATTGAAGTCCTTTTTTTAAACTTCTACGCGCCGAGGAGCACTAATTTTAGGCACCTCATGCTGTGTGATGACTGATGTTCGTTGTGTTTTAAACGTTTGTTCGTTTTGTTGGGAGCTCTTCGCTTTGAAGACAAGCCTCGGGATCAGATCGACTTGTAAGAAGGATACTGTGAGTAAAATTCTGGGCTCCGTACCTAAATAAATCATGCTAGTTCGTCGCACGAATTGTTGGATTGAGGCGGCAGCTCTTAAGTACCTGCAACTAATGACTCCCGTTGCACCTACCCACCCACGGACACCGTAGAGATCAGCGTGCTCTCTCGCGTATTTTGTCTTCTTTGATCGCCCTGTCTCGCCATCGTATCACATCCGACCTTACTGAAGGTTGAGGCTTAATTTTAGCGTTTTCGATGATTCCTCTTGCTTTCCTTTCCTTTTTTAGTCCACAGCTCATCACTACGATGCGCTCTCACACACCAGTTATATCGTGAGGCTTGTCTTGAACCCAAAGCGTACCGATTTCACACGGAAGAGCATAGTTTTATCTGGTTTCTTTAAGAAACAAAGATAGGAAGATACGCGTTTAACGGGCGGTCCGAAAAAAGCACTCGTCCCCAGAAAGATCATGGGTTTCTGTACCCACTGATCGTCAGCAGTTTAACAGCTATTCTAAATGATGAACAAAAAAGAAACGAGCAAATAGCATTTGCCTTAGTGAACAATCCAAAAGAGTAAGAAAATCTTACTCGCTTGGAATCCCGCCGTACATCTGTCACAAATGTTGACGGCGGAAACGCTCCTATTTGATTCGCCGCCACAGTTTACGTTGCGAAACCTATGACAAGAATGCTGACTTGTGTGCCAAATTTCAGGGATTCGATCGGTTCTCTTGTTTTTCGGGAAACTGTGCGACCAGCAACACTACCAGAGCCCGTTCCACCCCAACTCAGTTTCGAGGTAAATACACCATAGCTTATCACCATGAATGCTGACTCCTCGCCCGGAAAGCAAGAGATCCGGGTACGAATCCCGGCTGGGCGAAAGTTTTGCCCACAACTCAGCATTCTTGTGATAACTTTCGCAACGCGAACTGCGGCGTAAAACAGCAGTTATCTAATAAAACCAAATTGAAATATGGTAACTTCTAACAAAGTTTCAGCCTCGCGGTTCACTGCCGATATCTGCTGACTGATTCAACAAGTGACCTTCTGCTACATTGGAGTGAAACGGTGCCTAGATGATGTGTTTCAGCGCAACAGCCCGGAAAGCCTCCACCTTATCATTGGTCCTTTAAGGGAACACTGAATCGTAATCGGTAGAATATTCGTTATGCCAAAATTAATTGGGCGCTTTGTTGATGCTTGATGCTTCACTCGCGCAGTCGGTATGTAGCGATCATGAGGCAAATTTTTTGCACGCCTATAATGTGTTCTTCAGGCGGTTTTCTCACGATTTCGTGTCCTTCGGAGGTCTATGCGACCAACAGCCGGTGTGCAAAAGTCTCGCTCCCGGGTGGGCTCGAACCACCAACCTTTCGGTTAACAGCCGAACGCGCTGCCTATTGCGCCACGGAAGCGCTGTCATGAGAAAGAGCTGCCTTGTAGAAACAACTTGCATGATTACTCTTTAGCGCAGTCGGTAAGTGGCGGCACTCATAAGATTAAGAAATGCCGAGGTCGGGAGTTCGATCCTCCCATGGAGCAAATTTTTTGCACGCCTATAATGTGTTCTTCAGGCGGTTTTCTCACGATTTCGTGTCCTTCGGAGGTCTATGCGACCAACAGCCGGTGTGCAAAAGTCTCGCTCCCGGGTGGGCTCGAACCACCAACCTTTCGGTTAACAGCCGAACGCGCTGCCTATTGCGCCACGGAAGCGCTGGTTTTCCTTGATCCTCTCCACTGTTTTTACTTTCCCATAAACTCTGCAAGAGATTTCTGAAGCGAAATGGTTAGAAAATTCGTTATGCCAAAATTGATTGGGAGCATGCTCCATTGGCGCAGTTGGTTAGCGCGTGTGGTGCATTGTGGTGCGTGGTTCCGTAGCCATCGCTGGTATGAATTCTTGACAAGACTTTACGCTTCATGTGCGGGCTACAGCGTTACGCTTCCCTTCCTACAGAGTTTCCATTGAGGAGTTTTCTGGAAACGAGATGATTTCGTTCCATTGTACTGTTTCACATAACATCGTATTTCGCTGAAGTGTAGTCATGTAGTTTTCTTCTACGACCCCTTCTAAGGTAAATCATCATAATTTATTAATCTTTATTATACTCATTATATTCGACCTCCAAATAAGTTACTTTTATGCTCTATTGATAAGTTTCATGCTTTCAATGGTAGCTTTTTTCTTCTTCGCTGGCATCTCGCTCGGGAGCGGATTTCCTTTGGTTTCAGGTAGTGTGAATTGAAAGAAGACAATATCGAGAAATCCGATTGCCGCCATCACCAAGTACGGGAAGCCAGCGACCCCATCGGGCTGAAAATCACATTTCACTGGTTGCTTCTCAGTCCTCAGTCCAGAATGTAATCCTGAGGCTTTGTAGAGTATAGTCGATGATGCAGCCTCCAAAATAGGTCAAATATTGTCTCAAAAGCACACCACATGATCAATTTGGTACGGTGAGAGCACTTAGTAGTGAACGTAGTAGACGAATGGAATCGTAATCCGAGAGAAAAGAATACAGATATATTTGATCTGTATTTTGGAGAAGGAAGCGGGTTAGACAGCGAGATGAGAGATAATAAGCGCAGAGGGAAAATGGAAATACCTCGACACTAGAGATCATGCAGATCGGCGAGACAAATGGTTCATTACTTCTACGGTAGGCGGATGGTACTATACAGGCCAGCGTCTCGCAAATACTGTCGTTCCCCACACCGATGCACCGACGGCGCCTCGGATGCAACGTCCAGACTCTGTCCTTGGCTATCCGCCACATTTTGCTCTTGCCATCATGGATTTGTGCTTTTAGACATTATGTCTACGGTAAGCGGACGCTCCAAAGGGGCGGATGAACCAGCGTCTCACCTAATAACATCGTTCCCCAAGCATCCGATGCCAAGACGGCGCCTCCTATCGCAATGCCATCTTTTCGGCTTATTCTCCACAATTCGTTTCCCCATTCTAGATTGTGCTTTTAAGAATGATCGGTAGTGTGTTTAGAGCGTTTTTGATTCCGCTTCCAATTAGGGGTATCAAAACAATGCCCCAGGATGGTAATATACCCTCGGTTTGGTGTGAGAAGGTGAAGTGGGCAAGTGGAGGGCGAAGGGACAAGGAAAAAGTGCGATCTTTTCTCGATGACGTAGTGTTGAAATGAAGATCGGATGGGGCATAAAAAACTCTCATTGTAGGTCATTTTTCCATTTGTTTACGTGGTCTACCCTTCATCGTTAGTGGACGCAATGGCACAAAAACGCTGAGAGAAGCTCTTTTGTTCCGGTTTAGTGGTCATTTATTACATCTTTCTTATCATGATGAAACTTTTTTGAGAAAGAAAATTTGTTGCTTTTGTGTTTTTTCAGGAAAAGTAGTCATTCTAGTTGACGGGAATTGATCTCGCCTACTGCACCCGGCATGGGTATCGATAGAGCATTAAAAAAGCTGTCTGAAATCAGCTGAAAATATGAAGTTTGACATGAGTTATGGCAAGGAACATTTGCGCTTTTGAAGGAGAGACATCTGAAGTTGAAAGTTCTGAAAAGTTGGAAATATCCCGAGTTGATTTGAAGAAATTAAAGGAATCCTTCCCGGAAAAGTCTTGCATCCATATGTCAGTTGTGATCACTAGAGACAACATACAAAGTTTCACGCACAAAGATTCAGTTTCCGAAGAGAAACAAAAACCACACTCTATGGACAATCGAAGGTAAGGGGCGGAGCCAAAGGCGGGGCATGGAAAGAAGTCCGCCTTGGGGCGGCTACGTATCAGGCGACGCAAAT
>MU876036.1:8070-23283 GCA_036418205.1 Ostertagia ostertagi
AATATTTTTTTTGAGGGAAACTCGAATCTCGCTCAACACCCCTCCCCTTTTACAAGAGCTTACACAACACTCAATTTGGTCTAGGTCCAAGTTTCCGTCCTCCTGGCCCCGACTTCTTCCGCCCTACCTCAACACAACTCTCAAATAGCTTCTCTCGTATAATATGTATTAACCCATTCGCGACCGCGCAGGATTTTCAATCTGCCCGTTCGGACGAGCTTTGTTTGAGACGATCGCAAAGTGGCAGCTACCGGTGGCCATCATTGTCCCTCGCGACCCTTTCTTGAAGTGAGGTGAAGTGGCAAAAATCAACAATTGGTGCTGAAACTTTTTCCATGAGGGCAACCGGTGGATGAAATGGTCCCAAGTGAGCATCTTCGCGTCAGCCACCGGTGGCTGCCATTGTCGCGAATGGGTTAAGGACATCGAAAACTAATTTTCAGGGGATATCTTGTACTCTAAATTATATAGTACAGTATAGATAGTACTCTAGCAGCCAATGAATGTTTTCTAACAATTCTAACTGAGCTTAAAACCATCACAGTAGATGAAGCTAACGAAAAAGTTACAATTATAAAACAAAATCGAACAAAAAAATCCTAAAATTCGGCAGCATTAGCGGAATGTGATTTCCAATTTTCTATGGGAAGCGTTCTTATCTCTAGCTATACCCTTGAACTGAGATTTAGAAGTTCCTGTTCACTAACCTGAAGGCGGCAGTGAGGGTCTGTAATACGACGCACAATTGGATGAAATCATCAAAATTGACGTGACCAGTGTGTGTGCGATCGAATTTCATCATCAATATATTATAAAATTGGTCCGAAAGGCGATAACCTAAAAGAGCCGTTCCGTTTGAAGTTTGAAAACTAGCAAAATCGACTGGAAACGTACCAAATCGAGATAAGGCGTTTTGAAGCTCTAATTTGTCAATATTACCGCTATTGTCGAGATCAAAACCACGAAAACAGTTCGTCCAGTCATTTATGTATTGCCACAAAGCCTGAAAGGGAGGAAATTCTCTACTCGACGTAGAGTAGCAACCCCTAAATTTTGTTCTTCAAGTTCTTCAATAAACGAGAGACATGGAAAAATCAACATTCGAGCTCTTCGTCTACTGCAAACACTACTCAAATTACAAGATCTCTCCGGTAATCTGAGCATGTCTTTCCACTTTTTATGAACTACATTATAATATGAGGACAGCAATTATGAATGGGATGATTTCCAAATGAACACGCATTACTGTATAATAGATACGAACAAGAGAATATCCAAAGTAAAAGAGATGCAATTAATCAACCCGAACCAAGAACAACATCAATTCCGCTCTCAAATTTTGATTTTTTTCGGAACAGTAACTGGATGGGTATTCTGTTTTGCAAAAATCACAGAGTAAAAGAGTAACTTCATTTGAACATACCTGGAACTCGTTGAAATTTATTGCTCCGTCTCCATTCGAATCAAACATTCCTAAAGCGAATTAAGATCAGTGTAAAAATTTGCTCTTGCTTCGCCTTTCATTTAGAGGCAATTATCACGACAGCTGGAGGATGGTCCAGTTTGATGAAGTCATCGAACGTCATTAGTGGCCTAGGCTTCTCAATACTCTAGAGTGTGAATGGGAGTCCCACAACACCCTTCCACCCATGATGTTCAGAGGTCATCAAAACCGCACCGCCCTTCGACCGTCGTGATCACTGCTTTTATTACTCGAAAGTTTCCATGCTTTTATGTGGTTTAGTTTTAAGTTATTATAATTACAATGGTATCGAGCTACCGGTGACCCATAAAAACTGTATCACATTCCAATTGAAAATCAAAGATGAAATATGGGAGAATGAGGGGCAAAGATGAACAGCAGACGTACCTATCATTAAACGACATGTTTCTGGGTTGAACGGGTTCCAGGTGCCATTGGAAAGAGCACGCTGCAACTCATCAACACTTATCTGACCCGATCTAAAAATCAGCAGTTAAAATGAAAGACCACAGCAACAAAAAAAAACAGTTGTTACAGTATAACAGAAGGGTTTGACGCAAATTTGTACATCTGTGACAAAAGGTAGTATATGCGCTCTTATCTCACCCCCTTACTAGATAAAGATATCTCGCCATGTTCTTCCGAAACTAGAAGATACAGCATAAATGCTCAGAAGGATCTGCTCAAAAAATTTAGGCAAGGCGCACTTCATGACCAGCTATCGAATCCTAATCCCGTTAAGCAGCGGTTATACTTTGCGATCGATTTGCAGTGGTTTTGCAGTTTGAGTGTGGAGTGACCATGCAATTCTCGGATCGCACGGTCGACATGCATCTACTCCAAGAAAACCGCAAGATCGTAGAATCGTAAGATCGCAAACTATGACCGCAACTTACTGAGGAGGGCAGGTTAGAAGAACGCTGGCCTCAAGGCGTACTTGCGAACTCGCCCGATTAGAAGTGTGTGATGAAGGCGCTAGGAGCATCTTTCGTTCGCAATCTCCGCCCTACACGTGACATATGCTTTTAGGTCGGTGCCACAGGAGTCCGCCTCCATCGCTTTAGCACTACCTCAAACTTTGCTGACAGCATCTCTTGTCCTTGCAATTATTTTCCTCGACATAAGCGTACAATGCTCGATCACTCTTTACACTCGCTACATTCGGTGCTCTTCAGTCTTGCAGTGCAAACCAGCATAGCGAATACCGAACGAAAAAGCGTTTCAAAGGTGTCGTATAAATAAGGGTCGGAACACCGGTCCTGCAAACAGAAGAGAATGCTCATAGTTTTAGTTTCCTCATCAATTTACAGCAAGAAGGGGCTTATGCGCGGCGTATTGCTTCGTGTTTTTTTTACAGGAGCTTCTCTGTCCCTGGCCGGGAAGTTCACCGACTGGGGCTTCATGTTATTTTACCGCGGTCAAAACAGGCGTGCAGCTCCCGTAGTTTTAGCATGGCAACTCGCAAGGGTAGCACACAAATGACTGGCGGACTAATAATGGTGCGCGATGCCATTATCGTGGAGTAACAGAAGGTAGCACCTACATATGAATATATGGTGGTTTCTTACAGGTGAACAAATGCTTCGATTTCTTTGCCAAAATCCGTAACACCTGTTTTATTCGCAGCAGAAGCGCAAAGATTGCTGGACGATTCAATTGAGGCGTGGGGGCGTATGTCCATTGCTGAATAGAAAGTTGTCAAGTGTTCAAAGACACAATGCCTTCTATAAAGAGAGCTCGAAAGGCCTGCCGTGAAAATAGTGTCAAGAAAATAGAGATCACCCTATTGAAAATTTGCAAGCTTCGGGAAAATATGAGAAACGCTAGGTAAGAAATAACCTGGGAAGAAAAGCCAAATGTGAGGAGAATGCCAAACTGGGAACTTAAATGTGATGTGGCCCTGTTTCACAGTTAATACCTTCACGAGAGTCGAGGTCCAGAATTTCGGAAAGCACTTCATTTCGGGAGAAAGTATGAAGAAATCAGTTTCTGTAGAATCACCGAAGAGGAGAACACCAGCGTAAACACGAAAACAACGTTTGTATGAAACATGACAAAGAACATCTAGTTTGCGATATGGCAGACATCTGTCAACAGTTAATGGTTCTTAATACACAATTGAGATCATTCGCTCTTATGGAAATCCAGTTTATAATGAGGGAAGAACGAGAGTAAAATCAATAATACCAATCAATCGGGATTGATATTGTAAGAGTGCAAAGTATTTAATCATTCCTATCAATATGTCGTGATTTCATTTGTGGGTGTTGTATTTACGGAACAGCAACGGCAGTGATCTTTGCAGTTCAAGCAACAAATCAGAAGCCCATTTTGAGTGCCATTTATCATTTTTGCAATCGATTCTTCAAAAACCATCTTTTAGTGCCTGTTTCATCTGTGTTCCCCCTTATCAGTTACTTCTTACTAACTCATCATGATAACTACTGTTTCAAAAGCATCATCCATTTTCATTCTATTCCATTTCCCGCGTTAAGCCTCTCCCTCCAGTGGTTTTTTATTTCTTTCTTTCATTTCCGTGATCTGTTGTTGTAGCCAGGGCACTCATGCATGTTCCGGGGAGGGACATTCAACAGGGCCGACAGTGGGTGGCACCAGGGCTAAGCCCAAGAGAGAGGATAAACGGCAGGAAGAACCAAAATCCATCCTCATAATCCCTTCCCGTCCCTAAGGCTTAGTCCCAATAATGTAAGTGGCTTACCCTCTTGAATGCCCCCTCCCCTCTCCTACATAAGCGCCGTAGTCAGGAGTTGATGCCTTCCCAATTTTGAGAATCGTTCTTAAGCACTCTAACCAATCAAGAAAAAATCATATGTGTTGGTCAATAGAGCGTCCAAATAGTTAGCTACCTTAATCGGTTTCTCATTTGAGACAGCCCGGTCTCAGGACATCTGTCAACCGTGAGCCTTGGCGGTTCAGCGTTTTGTAGTGATGTCTGGGAGCTCTCACAAGTGCACACTATCACAGCATCTCCTCTTTCTTTATCT
Source organism: Ostertagia ostertagi (assembly GCA_036418205.1). Classification (NCBI taxonomy): domain Eukaryota; kingdom Metazoa; phylum Nematoda; class Chromadorea; order Rhabditida; family Trichostrongylidae; genus Ostertagia; species Ostertagia ostertagi. Next base: position 12,559 of record MU876036.1, read on the forward strand.
TCTTCAAAAGGCTTAGTCCCAATAAGACACAAAGTGTGTGCTTTTCCAGCTACGCTCTCACCCTTTGGTTGACAGAAGCCTTGTAACCAGACAGTCCCTTCTTTGCATTCTTAATGTATCAATACAATAAACACTTCGAAATAATAATTTAAGATCATTGTAAATAATTTTCTATTAGAACGAAAATTCTTCTATTTATTCGAAACTAGGCGACGGTAGCGTAGTGGTATACCAAGTGCATGTTCTGAGGGTGTATTCTCAGATCCGAGTTCCGCCCAGGGCAACCAAGCCTACATCCCCTCCGGGGTAGAATAATAGTGTCAGACTTGTCTAAAAGTTTAAAACCTGCTTTGTAGATGACTTAATCAAAGGCCACATCGCATTCGAAGCTGCTATGGTTTTCACCGGGAGTTGAATGCGTGGCGCATCCCGAAAAGGGTCGATCGACGTCGAAAGCTCCATCTTCTTTTATTCTATCGAAAGAAATTTGTACTTTTCCCAGATTTCAAGAACTTCGCTAGTTCTATATCCCAAGCGTTCATTTTTACTCTCCATCTTCATCAAAGTGGAATGGAAATAACAGTGTGCAAGGCACATCCGCTAAGGAATTAGTCATGCCAAATAACTTGTCCTTTTACCCTTTATAGTACATTGTACTATGACTCATTAGAAACCACGATGAATAAGCACGTCTTTTTTTACACGTTGACGACAACGTCCCACTCAAGTCTTCCCTTTTTCTTGCGCTTGTGCGACTTATTCCTAAGGTCTTTGTACTCATTCTATAGGTCATACATTAGCATACTTAAAAACCACATGGCTCACAGAAAGGCCAAATATTCTTTAGTTTGGCAGAGGTTTTCCAGACCTTACGGATATGTCTGTTCAGTTCATTCCTCGTTTTCTTTTCATTAACGTAAACATGTTGATAAAAAGGAATAAATAATAGAAGCGAATACAAACCTATTCGTATGGGAAGATATGTTTTTACTGAAACAACCACGTCCAAATTAATTTTGGAACCACTAAAGGGAAAGTAAGTAAAATTTGCCTTTTCATGGCCTTAACACGTCATTTCGGTCGAACTTCCATTACTGTAACTCCCGATAAGTTAGACAGATCGAACATTATTGAAAACACTTCATCGCATCTAAGTATTGCGTATTTACAGCTCAAAATCCATGGATTTGGTGTGCGGCGGCGGCGCTCGCAAAATCGCTCTGGTCCCACGCGGTGCAAAAACCCAAAACGCGCGATGTCGTCAACGTGTTTAACTTATATGTGAAATCTTCCTGTCAAACTAGGAGATAGGAACCTTGTTGTTCGCCAAATTTAGTCCTGCAAATCAAATGCAACTATTAAGATTTTGCGCGCATTTCTGAAGTGGAAAAGCCCATTGTGAGTTCAATGAAGTGTCAAAGCAGCAATCAATTCCAACTGAGAGCGAAGAGGCTTGAGTACATAAAAACGCAGCTCAGCTGGCGAACGTGTGTGTAAAAAACGCGAGGAAGCAACTTTTGCCTCGGTCAATCGACCTTTATTGCTCTTTGCCCGAACCCGTTCAAGACGGCGGCTGAGGATTATGAGAGAAGGAAATGTCCTAAATGACTAGAGAATCACCCAAAACGAAAGGCCTAAAGCAATGAAGTCTCACTAGAACACTAGAGAGAATTTTTCAAAATGGAGAGTGTGGGGAAATGAACATACCTGCAGGTTTTGGGTTTCAACCGTGGTTGAAAATGAGCTCCGCAAAAAGAAATCATTCTGGAGAACAAACAATGCTCTTAAAGAATACCAATACATTAAGCGGGTCTCATCCAGTAAGGGGGGGGGCATGTGGTGCGACAGTTCTTCTTGCCGGCTACAGAAATTCCAATTTTTGCAAGGGGAGGGAATCCCCGGGGTGCGTGAACCATTTCGCTTAAACTTTTACACCCACCCCGGAGCTTCCCTCCCCTGAAAAAAAGTGGATTACTTCATGCAATATGAACTGTCGCACCACATGCCCCCCCCTTACTGGATGAGACCCCATTGAACTATACTATCATCAGGTCCGAATTACCCCCAGGTAAAAAAAAAACGTTTGCTCATGACTGAGATAACCCTGGCATCGCAAACTGTGACGAAAAACAACAGTTGACAAAACAGAACCGTTCAATATTTGTTTTTCCCATTTAAAATAAACAAATCAACATCCCCTCTGAGGGAGGATGGCGTCTACGCTAATCAGTGATTTATGGTTGGTACGTGCACCCATCTGGCGCACTCAAAAGGTTATTGACACCTGGCTTTGACAGCCGGTACGGGAGATGAGGCGCTGTCTAGATATCTACCCCTTAGTAAGCCATTATTTTATTTCATTCATGTGCTGGAGCCTCGATGTAGCCCTCATTGGATACGAGGCAAATTAACAAGCTGTAGACTAATAGTTCGTCAAGCGGTCAATTATTTAGATTTTGCTGGGACGCATCTGCATGTTGCTCGTCGTGAATATGATCGATGATGAGAGCGGCGCTGACAACAGAGAACGAACCCAAAGTAAGACATCAGCCGCAGAGAATGCGATGAAGGCGGAGGATGGCCATGAAAACAGCGCTGAGTGTGTTCTCATTTCATCGCATGATTCACTGTAGAGAGACTGGCGGCGATATCAAAACATATAGCGCACGAAAACACTGGGCCATTTCTCGCCTTTTGGACATATTAGTGATATGTGGGTGTGTAGAGCTTGCAAGAAGGCAGTAGCCTCTACGAACGACTAACAAGCAATCGATATCTAACAATTGTTATTTTTACGCCCTTCTATTCCCACAAGCCTAGATGTTCGTAGATCGAACTCTACAGCATACGTGGCAAAGACTTTGGAAAAATCATATAATTGTGAACGTCTTGTTCAGGGGCGTGTGGAGGGATCGGCGGTCAAGCACTCATCACTAGCCACGCAGGTCCTTCACCAAAAGAATTCTAATCCCCACTGATCGTTTCTGATGCTCTTTCTGTTTTTGAACCACGTCTCTTCTAAAAATGCACAACGATACTCATATTGTCCGAAAACAAACTAATGTGTTAAATGAATGTTTTTGACCGAGTGTGTAGTAAAATGCTGATAAAAGTTAAGACGGACTTTATTAATCCTTTTCGGATGCGCCACTCATTCCACTCCCACTTAAACAGATAGTGATATTTGAATGCGGGGTACCCTATGGAATACCTTATGGAGCCAAACATTATACAGTTCAATGTTTCCAGGCTTTACAATTACAAACACCCACCTTTTACACTTTATAGTTTTACATTTTTAATCAACTTAATTTTTCATTCATTTAGTCAATATACAATTCATTTCATTGCTCCTCTGCATGAAAGTACGTTACATCAAGGTTTATTCGTCTTTCCCCTGTGTCTTTATTTCGCCAATCCCAACTCACTGATGAGCTCCGGGGATTGACGAAATAATAAGGTTCGTCTGAGGAAGGAGCGAAACGAACCGTATCTATTATTTTGTTTGTTTATAATGGTTTTTCTTTCTTAATTGGTCGAGCATGTGGGATTCGATCCGGGATTTACTCCATGGATCGTGCGCATGGGTGAGTAGCGCCAGTTCCTACTGTACCACCTACTGGTGTTGTACAAAAAAGTGTAGTAATTAGTCTCCCTTATCCAGGGCACTCCCCTGTATTTTTTCGGCTCTCCGCTGTTACAATAACAGTAACTTTCGCAAAAGATATTATCGATTAACGAATGCATATGTTCAACAATCTTGAAATAAGACGAAATGTGAAGTCCTTTCTCTTAGGAGTATTGCTTAATTCACAATTTATGCAGCAATTGGTCTTTCACGTACGATCATATTCTAGACAGTAATATGAACATATCACTGATTATATCAGTACATTATACGAAGTTATACGAAAAGTGAGACCTAAAAAGCAAGGTAACGAAGTGGGAATGCACTAACTGATAGAAGAGAAAGTGAATGGGGAGGAATGAAGGCGGGATATATAGAGATGATGAAAACGATGAAACTTCGAGAGGAATGACGTCAATGCCGTTAATCCTTTAAAAATAGTGGGTATGAGTCATCGTCGGGTGGGTAGAGTGTGTTGAGACGTGAATGCAGTAATAGGGCTTCTACTGGCGCCTGTTAAGGCTGCTTGTGAGAGTGCCAGCCGGCCATTTGACAGACCTCTCGAATCGGATCACGCGGTTGTTAGGTGCCCTCCCTCGCCGCCCAGAATGCCAACAACAACACCACTATGAAATCATAACATTGCGCTTCGCGCCAAAGCGACACTAAAGTTCAGCCGATAACCTATTTGGACAGTTTTTTTCCTTGTTGTGGTTCTCATATCCAATAATGAATTTTTCCCCTCGTTGAGACTTTTCGGCAAGGCAGGTCTCAAGAAGGACCAGTGAGATTATATGTAAGCTGTTCCATGGAAACAAACCGGGTTTCATCTTTAAGCAGAAAATAACTGGTCTCATGATGAATTCCTTAAGGGCTGTCCACCCAATATGCCATTACGCGCGATCCAGGGTTGTTATTATCATTCGCGAGTATGCCGAAAGTCAGGTGTAACGCGACTCGACTGCAAGCGATCATAACAAGATGAACGTAGAGTCAGTGAAAAAGGTGTGTTTTCACTTCCAGTGGCTTTTTGACCCGATATTTATGTGGGAGTCGTACATGTTAGTTGCTAAAACTATTAGCTCATTCAAGTAGAAGACGCTCGTTTTTGGGAGGACATTTGTGGAAGTTTAAGATTATCACGATGTTTTTTTGGATTTCCCGGGGTGATCATTTGTGTTGGTCTGTGCTCCTTAGTCCTGGGCTCTCACGCCTGCCTCACTTTCTCTTGTATCTTTTCGTAGGTAAACTAAATTAGTACAACGTTGTCTAAACCGGCTATCGCTACACACATTCAATCTAATTTTAAGGAACTACATATTTTATCTGGGTGATGCTGCAATGCCAAAGACAAACAAGTTAAAGCACGAATACAACTCTGAAAAGAACCTTCAAGATTACTAGGCGATGGTGCGTCGCGATACATTAAGAAAAAACCAGAAACAACGGCCCCAAAACCCGAGAAATGGTACCCCTTCCTTGCCCGTTGATTCGAGCATTGATGCGACTCTCATCGCTGTGCCCTCTTCAACACTACGCTCTCTCAGCTATCTAATCACTCGCCACGTATTGAACTACGGCGAGTGATCAGATGATCGGTGGGCGGAGATCGCCGGACCCGCAGCTTTGAGGCATGATAGGTCGCCGAGGTCAAATTTTTCCATGCGAATTGCGCGTCAGTTCGCACCCTCAGGAGGTCCGTGGGTCCCTCAACTAGGTCAGTTTCCCTTTCTTCGACCTTCATTCTAATCGTGAATTCCTCCTTTAAGTGGAGCTAACTGGTGGCAAATTAAAACGAGTAAATAGTAGATGTAAAGTACGCTACCGCAATCGTATTGTCCTCGGCATGGTTAGAAGAACGATGCTGCGAATCCAAATTTGTACGTCCTTAAAGGCACAACCCAGGCAGAGGTCGTGTGAACTCTTCTCTTCGGTCAGAAGTATAGAACCCTAGGGGACAATCACAAATGTGGCGTTCACGTGCACGGAATTCGACCGACAAGAACGCTTTGGGCTTGCAAAGTAAGCTGCTCGAGCTGCAGCGAACGAGCTCTCTTATCAGGCCGTTGTCTGGTGCTCTCTCATCTGATGCGCTCTCTCGCCCCATACTCTCCTCTTCGCGCTTAGTCTCTCGTTCCTTTAGCACAGCCAATTAGGAAGGTGAGTGAGCCCTCAACCTGAGCGTTTTCGACGGATTCTTTTCCTTTTTTCTTCACTGCCGGCCCACTTGGCACCGATACATTCACATTCGTGTGCAAGAGCCACACCAGTGCGATCCTGGGGCATGCCTTTAATTCATCAAAGAGACATGCATTACTTTTAAAGGGGGCCGTGTAAAATTCTATTTATTTGTTAATTAATTCAATACACTTAGAGGTGTACACATACACTGGAGCAATAAACATAGGACGTCTATGACTTATTGCGATGAATGCCTTTATATGTGGGACAATAATGAAGAATTGGCTGAGGCCGTGAAGCAAATGCATCTACTATTGTGCGTTGTTGAGTGGGATCGAATCGCCCAAGGTCAGCCTCTTGGCGAATGACTGCACAACTGCAGCAACGAGTTTGGATGTTCAAGTTGACATTTCATTGCAACAACTATCATTCAGGAACAGCGGCCATCAAAAAGTTAGAAGTCTGTCGCACCTAGATATCTTCCACGTTCTGTTGACAGCCGGCTTTTCGAATTTCTAGTTAAGCGTTTATCTAAATAGGTGGCTCGTTCGATATCATCTTCAGAACTAACATTGCTAATGGAGCATAGATTAACCAAAAAGGAGGTGCAACATGGATTACATTGGGAACATTGTTAGAAAGACGAAAAACCCTTAGAGTTAATTTCCTTCCTCGTCTTTCTCCATAACGGACTGGTCAGTCCATTCAAGGCGTGAGAAGGCCAAGTTATCCAAGTGCCACCGCAAGGGAAATAATAACTCTATGATTCTCCACTTCCTCTGTTTTTACGCGACTATATCTTTTCTTTGAGTCGCGAGCTCGATGTATGTAAAACTTTATTGCTTGACCCTGATTTTAACCAGCATAACTCGTCTTCTTTAAGACCTGAACATGATTTATGGTTGGAGAATGCCGTTTGAGCTTCCTTAACGTTCTGTCAGTTCTGTAGCACTGGGGGAGAGGTGTTTGGCTGTTTGAACGGCAACTAATGAAGCCTTGAGCTAAGTCTGTACAAATCTGTAGGAAACTTCCCTGAAAACGAAGTCAGCAGGCATAGATATACATCTTCAAATTCTTCAAATCTCACCACACAAGGAAACAACACTGACATAAACGATGGTTTCTGCACACAAGTAGTACAGCTAGTGTAGCGGGGGAGTGAATCGGGACGTTCACACTCCATTACAAGATCGAAGATCAGGGACCCTCAGTTTGTTGAAAAATCGAAACTCAGGTAGCACACATGCTATGATTTTACGATGGGACTTTGAATAACACATTTATGTCAACGGCTGGCGTATTGTGAAGTCCATTGAGCTATTCGAGGAAAGGTGTATCTGTAGAACTGGAGCGAAGCTTAGGCCATTCTCTAGTGATGTCAACCGAGATGCTTATTTCGTCGGGTCGATTCTTTTATGGTGATTCTGAACGAGTATTATAGCCTCAGCTCCCTAGCATAATCCCTATCAGGAGCAGCAAAGATGTTAAATTTCAAGGATTTCTGGGCTTATTTCATGGTGGTGACCCCTCCGATCAGGTTTGAAATGCTAGGCTCTTGCTCATCTGTAGGTGAAATGGATACCTGTTTGAGGAGCCGGCTGTAAAAGCATGCTACTGCTGGGTAAGTATTCATAGATCATTTGAAACAAAGAGGTTTCCCAGGACAAAAGACAAAGGACGAATTGCAGTAGCGGATGAATGCAGGTTGTTGACAGTCAGCTGTCATTTCTCTGATTTCGCTTGGATGTCTATCATTTATTTCATCACCCACTAATAAAGTCAATGCTTGAAGGAGAAGCTCGCAGCAATCCGCTTTTTCATTTAGGAGGCGTGTAAACGCTTGTCAGTGATTCGAATCACATCCGTCCTCTAGCAATACAGATACTGGTGTGTGTGTTCTTCGATATGGCGCTGAAAAAGAAACACTCCAAAAGTAACCAGGGAATCGATCAGTATATATAGATTAATCCGCGTCGAGCACTGAACGTTTTTCGAGCGTCAACCTTGCAGTACTTCTTCATCTAGAAATAAGAGATTGATGTACGCATATGGTCAAGGAGAAGGACGAACGCATATCCTGAAGATTGAGTAATGCTGCATGCAAATTCAGATGCACATTCCGTGAACAGGATCAATGGTGCCCAAATATGATATTATATTGCCTAGTTCACCTGAAAAAGAATAGTAAAGAATACCACTGAGCAGTGGCTGGAAAAAGCCATTCTTTTCAGGCAGTAAGAGACTCGGAGGCAGTTTGAGGGGAACTGAGTTCCGGGGCGAGACGGCAGCGAACAGCAGACGGTGATGACGGAGCAGGTGAAGTGAAAGAACAGACACCGCAACAGTGGACGGGTATGGTTGCATGTGGTGTTTATGGTTGCAAGTTGCGGGACCTCAATGATCCTTCTCACGCTTTCTGGGCTACAGCAGTAGCCGCAATCCGCAGTTGCGCACTCATCAAACTTATCGGTATTTGATACTAGTCCAATGATAATCTTGAAGAATGCCTTTGAGTCCTCTGAAGTCCGTTAACGTTGTCCATCATTTTGTCTATTCGCCCGAAGACCGCTACCCGTTTGGGTGGACAACAACCCAAATGTGTAGTAGTTCGGCTCTGCAACTTGTCATAAGCGAAGGACGCGGCCAACTGTATCCGTACTTCTGGATACATCTTGTTCAGTTGGCGCATGCTAACTTCCATTGATGATCGAAGTATTTCACTTTGCTTCACTTGTTCAATTATAATGTTTAGTTGAAATCAGTAGTAATACGACTTGAAGGCAAAGTCTGCTCACATCGACCACTAGGACCCTTTACAGCTAGAATGCAGAGCACGCAAGTGCAAAGTGAGCGCCACCTTTCTAATTAGAAATCATCCCAGACACTAGCCCATGATTTTCTAACAGACTTCACCAAACATACATGCATAACACTGCGCCAAATTCGAACTTATGCAGCGCTTTCCAAGTTTTCTTCGCAGCAGGTTGTTCTTTGCCTCTCTCACGTCGCGCTCTTCATTCATACTTCCTCTATCGTTCATCTGCATTACTAGCGAGTGTCAGTGAAAGTTGGGCTAAGCTCTAGATCCTAGTATTTCGACGATTCTTTTCCTTTTCTTGATGCGGCCATTTTTCCATACCAGATTAAGTCCCGTCAACGCGGGACCTTCCTTTCCTGCGCAAGCTTTCTATCCTCCGCTATGGTCCCTTCCTCCTGACACCAACACCTCCTGGAAGTGACGCGTATGCAACACAATGGTGTTTCATACAGTAGAAGGGACACAATCATGATATGACGGTAGATTTTTCGCTTCCCTTCCTCTCTCCCTTCCTCTCTCCACTGCCCTCCAGCTGCCACTGCAGCACCATGTGGAATGAACGGAAGTGTGCTAAGCAGGTGTTTATATAGCCCTAAGAGTGTTATCACAACTATCCTGCTACAAAACATTGATATCTCAAATCCTGTAAGCTACCCGATTTGTTAGCGGTTTGTTTATCCCATGAGCTTCCTTCTCACTCACTTCATTTTGCGGACGGACACACATACATACACACACACACACACATACAGATACACAAACCGACACACAAAGTTAGCGCTTTATAAAATAGAAGGATTGTACTCTTCCACATTGGTGGAGAAGTCCAACTCACTCGACCTGAGAGCTCTTTAAGAAGCGTAAGTTAGAACTACAAATTCATGGTTCATCTGAAGTGACATGATTTATGTGGGAGACAATGCCAATCCCCTCAGCGGCCGTGTTTTTCAGCAATTCTTCTTCTAGCTGATTCCGGAAGGAAACTGTTTTATGTTTACTCAGCGTTGCAAATCCGATGCTGCTCAGCATAGTCGCGTATGCTGTGCAAACACAAAGTGCCAAGAAGTCGTTGACGTGGAATAATCCCCTAGTGAATTATGTCGTAGTCTGTGGCTGCCAATTTCTAACCAGAAAAATTCGATTCACTCTACTTTTCTAGCAGAGTATTTGTACTCACTATGAGTCTAGAATTATTAAACGAAGAGAGAAGAACTGCAAAGCCTAATTAGTGGGTCGATGAAACGAGTTACTAGGACTCGTATGATGATTCCCATTGTTTCATGCCCAGAAATTTTTGGGAAATTCTTGCACTTGGCATTCGATTTCATTATCCTCGCAAAGCTGTCGTGAAAATTAAATTAGGGTGTTTATGAAGCGAACAGTTGGCGAATTACCAATTAGGGTAATTAAAAATTAGTTAGTCAAGTGAATCATGCATTTGGGAACCATTCAGGTGGTAGGGAATTAATGAATTTTCCATCACAAGGTGACTGAGTTATGGGTAAAGGACTTCGCCCCAGCCTGCGCTCGAGGGCAGTATTCATCCTTTCTGGGCAAAGGCGTGACCCATGAGCCCTGGAGGCTACATTTCACCTTGAAAAATTCATAATTTTTCAACAAAATAGAATAACCGGGAATAATTATTCTACTATTACATTTTTTCCCAAAATTCAATCAATTTCCTAAAACTCTGACAAAAATTCTGACATCCATCAAACCGTATCCTTTAGTCCGGATTTGAGTGCACTCCGATGCTGTTGAAAATAGCTACATTTTCTGATGAGGCCTATCCACGAAATTCACTTTTTCGGTGGTTTCATAGTTGATTTCCTGTGACTCTGAAATAATACGACCACATCATTTTGTAATGTGCAACGGGTGTTCATGTAATGTCGCTGAAAAACGCTCCGAGTGCCATCTGGGCGTCCATAAAAACGTGCATTGGGGTAGGCTATAACATACGATTGCTTGGACTACAATGGATAGGACATCTTGGCCGATCGGGTGCCGATAAACTAGGGTGAAGTTTACAGCTCCGAAAAAGTCACATATTGTCATGGGATCGCTGAGAGGCGGAAGGATTTTGATAGCTTTCATA
>MU876037.1:8439-19422 GCA_036418205.1 Ostertagia ostertagi
ACGAAATAAAATAGAAAACCATAACTCCCTATCCACTTTCTATAATTCGTAAATTCCACAAAATTCAGCAACAACATCAGCCTTGCGAGGTGAGGGGGAAGGAGAGAGGAGGAGGTAGCTTTGAGCATGGATCCGAAGAACACGCCCACGCCGTGACTGACCATAACTACAATACGAATTCAATGTTAGAAGAAATAAATGCCGATAGATTTCCTTCCTATTGCTTTTCCAACGGACCATTTGCGCTCCAAGGTGGTGTAAGCATGGGGCGCTTATAAGTTTTAACACCCATTACTATGCCACAGACTAGCTTTGCTCAATTGATTCCTATCTGACCCTTTTCTACAGCTTCTACAAATTCAAATCATTGGATCATTATCATTTCTACAATGGATGTATTCAGGAACACAGCTTTCTACTGGAAGCGAGTTGGAGATATTTGCGGCGGACGGTGCAACAAACCCATTTTCGTTCGACACTAATGACGGCGATCGCAAAGAAATAAAAGGAGGAAGGATCGTTTTGTATCTGTACAGTACCTAAGAATTCTATAAGCATATTTGATACAAAAAAGTATCTCAGTAAATCACTTTGACGCAATTTCGTAAATTCATGAGCCATGGCTTTCTGCAAGAGAATAAAGAAGAACATAACCCGAATTGGTGCTTCATCCGAGTGAAAAGCGCTCAGTCTATGATAAGGAGGATTTGTACATTTCAACAACTTGCAGAAGCCAATAATGAGCTATCGTTTTTGTATAGCGGCTAAGAGAGTCGTGAATTGAACCCCCTCCCGTATAGAGAGGGCAGAAGTGGTGTAGCCGTTGATGCCGCTGCTTACCACGTAGGCGAAAATCATACCCTGTGTCGCACGCCGTCGTCGGTAACCGACCCCTTCCACTTTGGGGACCGGGTAATTGCTACCAGAGTTGTCTGGTAAATAAAAACAGTTGAGGTTGTATTAGGTACCGGATATCTTAATGTCGTTTTTCTGAGTTCAGGAAGTTTCGGGGCCGATTACCATGGAAAATCAATTTCTCAGAACGTTCTTTTTGCTTATTAATACTACGTAATATGTTGCTTATTAGTCCCTATTGTTACTTTACAATTTACCTCTCCCCCAATTTTTATACCTTTTTCTGAAAATTCCTGGGTTCATTGCGCAAATTCGTATGTGTGTACCAAATGCCATCAAAGTCGGGCTGGGAGCTACAGATCCGCCAACCAAACTAACATTGCTTTTGTTAGAGGGAATACTACCGTTTGGAATGCTCACCGGTTCTCCTCAGGTTTTCCTTAAAAGACAGTGAAGTTTTTGAAAGGATGCCTGCAATCGTCTTCAAAAAGATGGCCCTAGTTAAGCCAGCTGAGAAGGGGCTGCACCAGACTTGTGCTGAAATGGTAGGATACTTTCACTCTGATGGAATGATGATGCGCAAACATTCCTATGAATTTGATTCCGCAAGATATTCTGATAAATGTGCTCACCTGCCTCTCACGCGCGCTCAAAAAGGGTGCGTTTTTGACCCTATGTTGCAAAAAAGTCTCCGTAAAAAACTGCCCACTTGGCTGATAAGTTCTAATTTTTCTGTCGTGCAATGCAGACCCTACGCTAACCAGCTGTATACTTACTTTGTCCAGGCCTTACTTTTTAGCAAGTAAGAGGGATGATTTATCAGAGGATGTCAAAACCGACCTGCCTCTCCTTTTTAACTCAAAAAATTCCGAGCTTGGATCGTGCAAGGTTTCCACTCAAACTGTTAGATGAGGGGATCCTAGTAAGTCATTTTATGATTAAACTAATTCGCTCCCCGGGTTTTGAACTGAAATATTGCTGGTCCAAAACTCTTGGTGAAAAAACGACATTAAGATATCCGGTACCTAATATTGTCGGCTCCAACGATTGGTTTAGCATTATTCGCGATCTTTATCACCACGATCCTTAACGAAAGTGGAATGCGTGGCGCATTCAGAAGGACCGATTAACGCCGAAGAGCTCCAGGCCCAATCCTAACGCATAGGCGAAATCCGTAAAATATGTAACATGCTATTATGTTCAATTTGCGGTAATATTATAATTTTCACCCTATAATTTTATCCGATGATTACGTTGAGAAGTATTTCTCTGGCGGTAAATCCTCCAGGATTGGAAGACGAAACGCAGAACCAACTTGTTTCTTTGAAAAAACCTAGAAACGTCTGGAAGATTCTTCCTGATCAGTTGCATTGCACTAATATTTTCTTCATATGTGTAGAGTGGATGGACTGGATTGAGACTAAATTATTTTGCTCTGGGCCAATATTCTAGGCACTTCAATATTCGCCAGTTTGATATCTATTCGTATCCAGCTAATAATATATTCGATGAGCGGGTTGGTTTTGGACCTCAAAATAGGGGATTGATGAAATTGCCAGGCTGTGCTCACAAACAGCTCTGTGTAAACGTGAGTATCACCAGTAGCACATTATTATAATAAGATAAAGGATAAAGCATTTGCCGTTGATCAATCCCTTTTTGGGATGCGGCACGCATTCTACTTCCATTTGTACATTCGTAGTGGCGTTTGAATGCGATGTGGCCTATACAATGACTTGCGGGGCCAGCCGATGTACAAGTCAGTGTTTTTATCCTCCCAGACCAGTAGGGTCAATCCTATGGTGCAACAAGTACCACCGAGTGGGGGGAGTCGTATTTTAGTGAGCTTGTGGGTGGGGGGGGGTCGTATCCGATGTTATTTTAGAATTCATGGGTGAGTTTAGGGTGTGTAATATGAAGGAGCGTTGAAAATTTTGTTGTTTCGGTGTACGTGAAGAGGGTGGTGAAGGGGTGTCGTGAAATTGTTGATTGTAGGGAAAAAAGAGGTCGTAAAAAAAGTTCCGAAAAGTCGCAACGGTGAGACCGGCCCTGCCTCCCAGACAAGTCTGGTACCAATTAACCGACCCCGGAGGGATGGAAGGCTTGGTTGGCCCGGGCGACTCACGACCCAGGATTTGATCCCGGACCGCTCGCGTGGTAAGCGTGCCACTTGCCACTACACCACTTCCGCCCTTATTAGCACATGGGACTTGAAAACTCGTCAGACTATCACTAGCCGCTAAACATGAATAATAGGAGAGGGTAATTCAGATTGTGACAGTAGATATCTGTGCTTCAACCATCTTCAAGAAATACTCAAAAAATTATATTCTACAGAGGACATTACCTGCATCAGGGTTCATGCACCGATTAGAAAAAATGCCAAAATTAGACCTTATATGTGAACGACGGACGTTTACTCAAAGCTTCAAAGTTCGCTGTGATGTGTGGTGCAAATCTCAAATCGAAAATCGTCACGTGTGTTGCTAAAACGGGATGCAGAGGAGGAGAAACTGGTTCAGGTAAGAGTGGTCTTAAACGTTGAAAGCCAGGAGAACAACAGACACACAGCTTCAGCGAAGGCAGTGGGCTTATCGTTTAGCCAGAATCCAGCAAGTTAGTGAAACAGAAAGAGGTTGGGAAACTATCACACGCTTTTTACCCAAGAACCCAAAAGCACACCCTGAGGGATAACTGACACAATAAAAAGGTCCAAGGAATAATCATGAATTCGATGAGTTTCTGAGCTTATAATTTAGTATGTGTGTTGCTCAAATTAAACCCACTGGGACACTAATGATCTGATATGGAGCATGGGGTTCAGGCCGCAGAGATCTCAGCTAGTATCGTCGCACATGCGTTTTGAATAGTTATATTTGCATCCTCGTAGAAAAGTTTATGACGCTTGTTTGGTGTTTTAGTTAAACTCTTTGTCCTCAATTCCCTTACTGATGAGCACAAAGGAGATTCACTTGTTCAGTCTCCGTCTAAGGGTCACGTGCGAAACGGAGACTGAACGACTTCTTTGTTCACCACCCCTTAAAATAAATGTAAAAACTTGAAGAATAATGTTCAGTTTTGAATAAACATCGTTATCAGGATAATATATAAAATAAATTAGTTCGATTCAACTTGTTTTTATTGCAAACATAATAACTGATTGTTATCCGGTATTGCCCGAGTTGATGCATCCAAATTTTATGTCAAGGCAAATCTAGAACCAGAGGAGGGCCTGAGAAAATTTCATATGCAACGCCAAGAACTAACGTGAGGCTCTATAGCTTCACCTGTCGTGCGGAGTCTATATATGCTTCTCTTGAAGGACGACTTCACGATTGTGAAGATCGGTGAGGATGACCAAAACAGATTTCCTTTCATGGCGTTGAATTTTATGCTCGAATGGTTTATTCTTCATTTGAATTTTAAAACAAAATTTGTTATTTTATTCAGCTTTGATTGCCAGCATATTCCCTGGTGAATAGGCAATAGACACTGGTTCTACACTTTAAACTACTATGAAAAGCAGCGGATTCACAGACTCTCAGGATTAGGGAGCTAAATATTTACAATACATGATGGGATTCACCGAGCTGCAACGCGACTGCATTTCTCTGCCACGTTTGAATCAATTCCATCAACAAAAAAGGAAACAAATTAATTGTCGGCTTCCATGGCTGTGGCTCTATACTACGTTGATCCATGACCTCTCAGCTGAGAAGTAACGAACGAGTTAACCTAGGGAATAGAACTACGAGAGATCTTCTATCTCGTACACACTACTTGGTCGCATTATTCTACTGCCCATCTTGATGAGCAATCTCTGTGGCTTCCTACTACCTCTTAACTTCACTTTGAGCATCGCTTCTGTTTCGTTTCACAATTATCAGCACATCAATGCGGACCAATCTTTTCACTTATGACTTCTTAAATCTCTATAGGGTTATCCTGAATTAAAAGGATTCTGCGCATCTCTGGAAATAAAATGTTAGAAACGGGCGAGACTTAACATCCGAGAAGTCAGTTTCGGACTGTACAAGTTGCACAGTGGTTGTCCAGGAGAGGCGTTTCACCTAGCGTCATGTGGCTAGTTGGGGCTTTCTACGAGTATTCTTTATACTTCACTGGATTTGTAATAACGCAACTATGCTTGCATCGTATAAATAAATAAACAATGAAACCTCTTCAAGCCATCTTTCAGGTCAATGTTCGATAAAAGCCTGCATTCGCAGAATGTGACCAGGGTAAAAATGTTGTCCCGGGGTGGGGGCGGGGGAGCAGATCCAATCGAAGTGGAGTTGCAGAAAGGCACTCATATCTTATCACAACATAATCATCATATCTTTCACTGAGACGGTGGCCTACGATCACTACGTCACACTTGTTACCCTTCTCGTATTATTCTCTAGCAAAAATGGCTGCTTCCTTGCTGACTCTTCACTGTCACCAAATCTTCTTGCGATGGCCATGCAAGCCTCCGAGGGCTTTTCAGGTATCCAATTGTGTACGAAATCTAGGTTGGTGTCCCAATCTCACTCGGAGCCTGCTCTGAATGTTGGCTGGATATGAGTGACCTTCCACAACTCCACTTGATTAGATATTGTCACTTCGATTGGATATTATGTGTGCCCCCCGAAACTACATTTTCACTGTTCGCTTCGAATTCATTGTGTGCTTCCCCCACGCCTGAACTACATTTTCATTCATGTGGCGAGCTATAAGTTATGATCAAAGAATAATTTGTAAAGTTTGATCGAGAAAAAAAGTCACCAGCTTAGCAAGCTTTTTCACCAGCCAGGGCGATTCTTAAGAGTACCGGGCGGCGTTTCAATCTCACCGCGCGTGCAGTGTATTCTTGACTGCTGTCCAGCTCCCATGCCAATTACCTGAATGATGACTACCTACAGTGACGGGTTTTCTCAGAAATACTACAAATGGTGGCTATCAAAAGCATACGTGCTGCACGCAACTACAATTCCCCACCACATCCCACAATTTGATAAAGGTTACCCTTCCGCGGTGCATGTCCGATAGTTTCGAACGCTATTTAAGCACATTTCCCTTGGGAGCTGTTAACGGGGTTGGTAATGACGTTAATTGTGGGGTGTGGTTTATAGTGCACCAAATGAAAGGTTTACGACCAAGGAAGGCGGAAGTACAACGTAGGGCCATACGTACCTGTCCTCGGTGAGCAAAGCAAACCGTGTTCGATTGAGCATACTTGAGAGCGACTGTGGCCACAATGAGATCATCGGTGGCCGCTTTGTTCAACTGAAATGTGACTATTCGATTTATAGGAAACAGCGACCAAGATGCCCTTCAAGGCCCTCTTTATGTTCATTACTTGCATTAGAAAGGTAGCCAGAAGTGCGTATAAGTGGCAGTGGGCTGCTCAAACCCGCGCGATCTCGGGATGAAATGCTTGGTCGTGTGTCCCATGCCTTCCATTCCTCCAGGGTCGGCTATTAGTACCAAACTTATCTGGGAGAATGAAAACACTGACGTGTACATCGACCGGCCCCTTCAAGTCATTGTACATATAGGCAAAATCGCCTTCCAACACTACGACTCTGTACGGAAGTAGAAGGCGTGGCGCATCCCCTGACTGATTCTGACTCAACGACTTATGCTGTCCCCCTTAATTTTTACTGTGTGTTCAAACAATTTCTCAAGCTTAACAGTACATTCAAAAAGGTTAGCTGTCGAAATTTAGCAGAATTCACTTCGCACTCGACTTCATTCAGGATTGTAGGAGTTTTCAGAAGTTACATAACTCTACCTTTTGCGTGAGCACGAGCAGGCTGATATGATTATTCTGTGGTGAAAAACCAAGTTAGAGCTGCAAAGAAGTGGATCTAGTGCAAAAGAAAAGTATTCATGGAAAACTCCGAACACAGAACTAATTTTCTCTAGGCTAAATTCCAAGAAACAGACAGCAAGATAAGAGATAGTAAGCGCCGTGGAGAGGAAAAAGAATCGATGGCGAGAGAACATGGATACTAGCGAGAGCGGATTGCGGGTCTGCGTAGTTTAGCCAAAAACAATGAAGTCAACTCCTGGGATAGAAGTGTTAGTAAGTGATTGGTGGACGCTGCTGAAACATGGACGATTAGCCGCCTTTGACCTGGCAATATTCATGTCGGTCATTAGGGTTTTCACACAGCATTTCAGGCACAAACTCTAATGCTGCTGATCTTCTTACCTTGCTCGGGTTCACTCCTGTACCTAAAACCCGTGTAATAATGGATGTGGCGCTTTTTGAATTACCGGTAAAGTCTTATAGATAAGCGCCTCAGTGTGCAGAAGAACGGTTTGGGCTACCTGTTTTTTGCTTTATCAGCTCCAGTGCGAATTGAAGCCGACCGAATTCGTAGTCAGAAAATAATGTTCTCTTTGAAAAGCGCGCGCGTAAAGCATGAAAGAGAGTAGTTTCACTTATGGCCAAAAGAGCGTGCTTGTCAGTCTTTTGCCAAAAAATGAGCGGGATTTTTAGCTAGATTCAGTACAGTCACAAACGTCCCATGGTGCTCAAGCACCTACAACTTCTTACTAATACATTTTCCACGTCCAGAACGTTTTTCACTCAAATTTAATGCGTACAGGAATTCCTCTCAATCAAAGCAATACAGGGCGATCAAAAAAGATAATGTATGCGCTTAAATGCTTGCGTAAAATGAGATTACTTATTTACATATACCGCCTGGTACATTTTTGGACGCGGACTATGAATTTGTTGAACATATTTGCTAAAGGTCGCCGTGGACAAGCGTCAATGACGTCTGAGGAAGCGCAGTGTTTTCCATCCGTGTCAGAGACAAAGCATATCCGCAATAAAGCTTCTAACAAGATCTAATGGAGATCGGCTACTGCCTCTAGAGTCTTTGCATGTCTAGGAAATATGCTCACACGAAGTTCAGGGTTTTTTGAAACGCAGGCCGCTTCCAAAGACTATCTCATGGATTGGTCTGGTCACTGTTTATGTCTTTGCTTAACCCCAAGTAAAGCTGCAAATCCCGCAAAGTTTATTTTCAACTACAGCTATTCCTTTACGCCCTTTATAGAGCAAATGTCTCAGTCGCAACTTTGAAGGCGGAGTTAAGACGTACTGGTGGGATAATGCTGATTGTTGACGCGGTTTCGCTATTCCTAAACCATACTCACTACAAAATAGCCTCAGATCTTCCTTTGTAGTGAGACGATTCCATGACGCTCTAGACCTGTGAGAGATAAGTTGAGATCCAATACCTTCCGCCGATTATTGGTCTGCCATATGTGGCGTTCTCTAACCAGAAACTAGTGAAGGTACAGAAAGTCAGAAAATGTTAACAAGTCATAGCTTGGCTATCACGCGATTTTGGCTCTTTGTGGGCGGAGGCCGCCAATTAATCGTATTTTTGCAAAAAGTGGGACCCCTTTTGGTGCTTGAAACAACAAGTACCTTGGCTCCCTCCACTAGCCGCATGAAAAGTCCTCTGAACGGAAGCCGAGTATGTGGTGCACCCTACGCAGTTTCACACTGTCTATCGTTTCGTTTTGGTTTCCAAGTAAATATTCAATGCGGGTCTCAGTGTTCCTTCCCAATATCAGCCATTTTGTCAAGCAGTAACGCAATTTCGAAGATGGACACTCGAGAAAATTGGATTTTCTCACAAATATACGCTTTGCAGATGACGTATAGCGATAGTAAGCGAACTGACGTTGTTGTGTTTTCCGACGACGTTGATGAAGGTGGTAGGCGTTGATGACGGCATTATTGCGTTTCTGCCGCAGTTTTAGGCCAAACACGGTTCTCTCCTCGGTTTCTGTGGGAACGTAGTTCGGGTTCACCTGAAACGATTCCTTTCTTGACCTCCAAAAATGGACTAGTATGGTACAACCTTCAACACGCAGTAATTGCCGTTTTTCTTCTTGGCCAGAAGGCTCAGAGCAGCGGGTTCGTAGCTGGGAGCGACGATACCATCGGAGACCTCCCTTCAAAATTAACTGCTATTGAAACAACAAAGTTAAACAACGAAGGTGGTGGACCACAAAAACACACCTGTTGATTATTTTCGCCGTGAGTTCATCGCACTTTTCCGACAATGCAATGAAATCGCCAAAAGAGGACATGCGGTCGGCCCCTGAAACTCGGACCATCAAGGTGCATAAGTGCTATAAGAAGCTGAGCATTGAATCGGTGAGGCGTGGACGACGATACAGAATGCATGAGAAGCTCGTCTACCGCCACGAAACACTAAAAACACCACCGAGAGCCTACCGACAATCGCCATCATCTTGTGCTCATTCTCAGTTTTCAACAACCATTCCTGCTCTCAAGCATAAGAACAACTTCAGAACAAAAACACATGCAAACCAACTACTATGTTTGTCTGAGTTCTAAAGGAAAGCTCTGATAGGCCAAGAAATCCAACGGACAGCATGCTTTCGAACTCTATATATCGCCGTTTACTGGTTAGGAAAGAGTTACAAAGCGTATTATTAATGAAACCCGAGTTAATAGAGGCAGTGAACACGGTGATTGAAAGGCAGAGCGGTTCTGATGACGTCACTGGACATTATTAGTAGGTCAGATCCCTCGCCTGCTTAGGACCACCTCCTAACGCTCTTCCACTAATGACGTCATTTGAACCGCTCCGCCTTTGAATCATCGTGTCCGCTGCCTTTAAACACAAAATGGTGATAGGGTTAGCGAGGTCAAAACAGTTACAGGTTTAGTGGAAGTTAACCTAAAAAGCTTTTCTACTTTTCTCCACCGACCTTTCATAAAATCTTCTTCAAAATTGCTAGGTTTCAACTATGCATGGTAAAGAAGTAAATAATCATTACCGATGCGTCTGACCACGAAAAGCTGAGTTGGAATGAAATGGTGCCCGCGGTAGCGTAACTGGTAGCGCACTTGTCTGAAAACGGGGTGCGCGGTTCGAATCCCGTCTGGCGAAAGTTTTTTGTTCACAACCCAGCATTCTTGTAAATAATTATTATTTTCTCCTACCAATGAGACCGATGCAAAATCCCGGGATTTGGTCAAACAGTATTTTGTTTCTTATGATGCAATTTTAATTAAGATTCCGGTGAATCTTTCTACAGGGAAAAACCTTTCGTGTCTTTCGACAAAAACGACAAACACTAATAATGAAGAAAAGAAATTCCAACCAACTCTGAAGCGTTTTGATTTTGTACGTATTCTATTTCGTTAGCATGCGATTCAATTTTAGCATCTCATGCAAACCAAACCATTTTCTTTCCCCGAGGCCTTCTTTGTAAATACCAACGGACATAGCAGGGCGGGGGTATGGACGCGCATCTTCAGATCTGAACGTGGAAATTGGTAGCATAATTCAGACAAAAACCCAGTTGAACACCATCCCAATCGGAATGGAATTGAATCCTTGCCGATTTCCATAAAGGTGTCAATTTAGGCAATTCACCATCATTTTTCTTCAGGCATACATTTGATTTCAAGAAGATTCCGAACAGATGTTAATAACATGGGCCAACGTGAGTCCCATTCGTGGTGCTCCACAGTTAGAACGCATGACTTAGTGGTTCGCCTGAGTGGAGGCAACACGAACCCTTCTGGCTGTTTTAATAACCGTTTGGTGATACTCCTTATTTTCTTGCGTATTGCCATTTTGAGGGTGGCATTACCCTGCATTTTGTTATACAAGAAGACGAAAAACTCAGTGGAGCGCAAATCAATCAACTCCTTTTGACTACACAATTTGTACGACTCCTTGAATTCAGGAAGCCAGCCGACAAATCTCAGTGTGAACTTGAAGCCAAAATATTTTCGAGGCAACATGCCAAGTTTGTGTTTACCTGAAGCTGTAATGCTACATCTTTTTCGATGGAGGTGACCCACAGAAACCGCTCAACCGCACAAATTAGCGCGAAATCTGAGAAAAAATCCAGCTTTCCGATGTAAGCTTCCTTGAAAGTAACAAGGAGAATATTGATTAAAATGGACATGTCGCTATCGCAAGATACCGGGGCATCTTCCACGACTGAGCTTAGAAGTGGGCAGGAATTCCTGAGAAATGGAAATTGCCCATACGACTGGGTTTTCTCCTCCGTTTGAAGCTTGGTCCCCCCAAAAAAAAAAGAGATGTATCAAGTGATTTTGAATGCGTT
>MU876049.1:8138-21866 GCA_036418205.1 Ostertagia ostertagi
GTTTGACGTGTTCTTAGCTCACCTAGGAATACTAACATCTTAACTAATTGTGCTTAGTTCAGTAGGTAATATAAACTTTAATTACTATGGTGTTCTGTTAGTGTAGCAACTGTAGATAGGCCCTAAGTCCAGCGTCCGAGTCGCCTATTGCACAACGTACCACCTTGTGCAAAATCAAAGCGATATGGATGCAATTGAGAAATCTTAAAGAACAGCCAGGAGCCACTGGGACGATGCGGATCATTCGAGCCAAATTTCCCCACTCTACAAGACAGAGAGTTGGAGAAATGAGGCAACGAGACGATCATTGGACGGTGGAAGAACTACTTCAGGCTTTCGACCGAGTAATCGATCGACTTGAAGTAATGGAAGACACCGACCCAATGACGGAAGTGACATCATACACGTCCGCAGTGCATACTCCTCGAATTAGTTCAGCTAGTGGCCCCAGAAGAACGCACCAGTATAGGCCAACCAACAGACATAGTTCAGCTTCGAGTCCTCACACAGATCCCCGCAGAGACATGAGACCAATTCAAACGAACCTCGCTGCGTGTTCTGTGTCATGAAAGGACACGACCCCACACAGTGCAGAGAAGTCGGGACAGTGCACGCACGTAGAACATTGGCCGCAGAGTTACAACTCTGCTGGAAATGTCTAAATCGAGGACATCAAAGCGTGGACTGTAACGCACCTCACTGTAATACGTGTGGAGGAGGACATCACAGCGCGCTCTGCTACAGAAGGAGGAATACGTACCGAAGTCCAAGTAGATCCAATAGTCCAGCACGTAGCCGCTTCGGTAGCACAGAGCGCTATGATTCCAACTATTACAGATCTAGTTCAGGAGATAGATCCAGAAGGATCTCTCGCTCACCTAGTCCAGCTCGTAGGGGTAGGTCCCCAGTCGTGCGTCAGAACACGACCCGTAGAAGTTCACCCCACCCAAAGGTAGACTTCAAGACCTCACCCACTACACATACTTACTCTAGTCCAGCGTGGATGCATCAGAACCAAGATGCAGACTATTCCACAGACGGTTCTGAGTCGAGATCATCATGCGAGTCTCACGAAGATGTGTTTTTAACAAACACAGTTCAACTGGTGGAAACACCACTTGAACCAGCAGTGAGCAGTACAGTTAACCGCATGAGCAGTTTTCGCCCCATGTCCAAGCACTAACAAAAAATCATATCACAAAGACTGAGCAAGTACTCACGATTCTCCTCGATAGTGGATCCCAGCATAGCTATATCAAAGAAGACATAGCTAAAGCGTTGGGATTGAAGCTAAGGCAACCAAAGGATATAACAACTATAGCCTTTGGAGGCCATGCTCAAACAGAAACATCGTATCGAGTAAGAATCGTACTACACAATGAGACAGATGGGAGACCGACACGTCTCAACCTATGGACACGAAAGTCCATAACCTCTGTCCCGTACAGCTCGTCACATAGTTCAGCAGAGGACTCTACAGTCCCACCGTATAACAGCAAAGACCGTAAAGAGGTCGATATCCTGATAGGAATGGACCATTACTGGGACGTAGTTGAGATAAATTCAAATCGCCTACTCCCCTCTGGTTTAGTCCAGTCTAACACAACACTTGGTCCCGTCTTATCAGGATTGCAGTCGTCATCGAGTTCATAGTTTCTAGTTCAAATTCAGCATCACCGACGCCCGACGTTGAATCCATCAACGAAACGGAGCGCATAGTACGTCAACTTCTCGGGCTTGAAACACTAGCCATGAAGGACGAAGTGGACGAGACAGATGCTGACATAGTCCAGCACTTTTACAACACAGTGAAAATCGTTGACGGCTTAGTTCATGTCGAGTTCCCTTGGAAAAAAGAGCATCCTCCGCTAGCAGATAACAAAGCCTTGGCGATTCGTAGACTTGAATCTCAGTACCACAAGCTCCACCATAATAAAGATGTGTGGAAACAGTACTGCGATACCTTCGAACAACAACTCAAGCAAGGTATCATAGAAGAAGTCCACGAACAGTCGCCCTCGAAAAATCCAACATACTACATCCCACATCAGGCAGTCTTAAAGAAGACAGCGCTACCACAAAATTACGAATTGTCTTCGATGCGTCCAGCCACATGAGAGGCGTACCAAGCCTCAACGATTGTGTGCATCAAGGACCATCACTTCTACCGGACCTATGTGGGACCCTTTTGCGAGCACGCCTTACTCCAATACTGATCATAGCGGACGTCGAAAAAGCGTTCCATCAAATCCGTTTGCACGAAAATCAGCGGGACGCCACAAGATTCCTCTGGTGGAAGGGGTCCCTCCAAAGGTAACATTCGTACGCTACGATTCACACGTATTCCGTTTGGCGTGAACGCATCCCCCTATCTGCTAAGCATGTCAATCAAATATGCTCTTGAAAGGGACAAAAATAGTTCAGTTCATGAAGAAATTCTTGCAAACACTTACGTCGACAATGTTCTCATTGGCGCAACATCGGCCAGTGAAGGCATTTCAAAACAAAAAACATGTAAGAATATCTTCAAAAATAAATGGAACCTTCGAGAGTTCATGTCCAACAATAAGCAGATCATGGAGTCCATCCCAGAGAAGGATCGCATGAAAAAGATTAAGGCCTCAGTCAAACTTCTCGGTCTCAAGTGGAACACAGAGGCAGATGTACTACAGATCCCTATAAAAATTGCTTCAAAATCTGTAGTAACAAAAAGGTCAGCCTTAAAGGCATTCGCATCTACCTTTGATCCACTTGGACTACTTAGTCCACTAATGATTAAGGCCAAGATCTTCATCCAGGACTTGTGGTTAAGCAAGCTTGGATGGGACGATCCCCTGGACGACACCACATTACTTCAGTGGTCTGCTATCATAAACAGCATTATCGGCTTCGCTGGAAGTGTCCCACGCTACATTGGACTTCCCCAGCGCGTCAAGTACGATATGGCAATTTTTTCAGATGCATCACAAAGGGCATATGCCGCAGCCGCATACCTGGTATGCCGGCCCCCGCATATGAAACCTTTCAGCAACTTGATCTTCTCCAAGACCAAGTTAGCCACACCTGGAAAAATTACCATACCAAGGCTCGAGCTACTAGGCATAACCCTAGCCACTAAAATAGTTCAGTTTCTAATACAGCAACTAACCATAACACCTAGTTCAGTTCAACTGCTGACCGACTTCGCAGATAGCGTTGTATTGGATTCACTCCAATAAGCAGTTGAAAACATTCACTAACAATAGGGTTAGAGCCATAAAAGAAGTACTTGATGAACTTACCAAAGCCGGTATCTCACACCAATTCTTTTATGTTAATACAGAAAATAATCCAGCGGACTGTGCAACCCGAGGCATTTCTGCTGCGGAGATAAAAGACCACATTTGGTGGGGGAGCGTGCAACAGAATCGTCCGGGACTGGCGCCGTCGCGCGCGGCCACTTGCGCGGCGCCGTGACGCGGCACTTTTTCGATGGGCGCGGCAACAGTAGACTTTGTCGATTGGAGCGACAGATTTGCTGCCGTCCACATTAAGCCTTTTGGCGCTGGCCCGTCAACTTTAACGTTTTATTTTCTTCTTATTTTTAGGCCCGCTTCATTGCTGACGGCTCTTAAGGGATCAAGATCAATAGTTTAATTGAAATTTCAGGTACGCGAGGGCGGAGGAGACGGCGCCCGTGGTGTGAATAAATTCCGAGTTGGTCAGCATACTCCTGTAATACAAGTTTCGTTATGGAATCATTCAAAAACCAAGACAGCGACTCAGCCGCATTAACTGATTAAGCACATTCCCCTACCGGCTTCAGATGGCTTCCGCCGGCCATGTTATGAGCCTAAAATGTTAAAGGGAGGAGTCGGGGTAGCCCCTGTGAGAAATCGAATGACGCTCAACTCGTCCACTACAGTCGCGACGTCGCGGCCGCGACCACAAGCGCGGGCTCCGGACGATTCTGTTGCTACACACCCCATTTGGTGGCACGGTCCTCAATTCTTACTTAGTCCAGCAAGTCGTTGGCCGAACGCAGACTTTGACTTCACCGCAAAGCCCCCTCGCTCAAAGGAGGCCGAGGTAGAGTTAAAGTCCACGACGGCATTAACAACGCAATCATATAGTTCGTTTATCCATTTAAATCCACTAACTCATACTCCAGATTACTTCGAATCACGAGCTATGTACTAAAATACCTCGCAAACCTCAGAGCTAAAATAAAAAGAAAGCCAAATCTTCTAGTTCAGCTGACTGGATCAGGTCTCAACAGCGACCTTAGTGAACCCGCGCGACTCTGAAGCAGCTAGACTCCTCTTACTTCGCGAACACTATCGCGAGGGAGCAGCACAGCTTCAAAGCCATGCGAAGGTATTCCAGTTAATCGAAGACAACGGCATATACAAGGTACATTTACGGATGGCGAACGCTGAAGTAGACGCGTTATCAAAAACACCAATACTTCTACTTCAGAAGCATCCGCTCACAAGGCTGATAATTCTCGATTACCATCAAAAACTCTTTCATGCGGGCTCAGCCCATCTTACAGCAGCCTTGCGGAATGACTACGTCATACCAAAGATTCGCCGTCTTGTAAACAGCGTAATATCAAAATGTGTCGTTTGTCGGCGATTACAAGGTCGCTCATACAAGTATCCAAATCCACCTGATCTTCCATCTCATAGAGTTGTACGGAGTCGTCCTTTCGAAAATACCGGTCTAGACTACTTCGGACCACTTTTAGTTCAGTCAGAGGCCGGTCAGCTCAAAAAGGTGTGGGTATGCTTATTTACATGCACCGCTACCCGCGCATTACACCTCGAAGTGGTCAAGGACAATTCCGCACCTCAATTTCTCTTGGCTTTCAGAAGGTTTGCAGCTCGCCGAGGAACCCCCAGCCTCGTGCTGAGCGATAACGCTCCTACGTTCAAGCTCGGAAGAGAAGTACTAATAAACGAACTTTAAAGATAACACAATAGTTCAGCAATTCATGACAGCCAGAAACCTATAATGCCACTTCCCCCATGGAAAGGTGGGTTTTATGAACGATTGGTCGGTTCCGTGAAAGCAGCCTTGAAAAAGGTTCTTCACAGACAGACCGTCGACGTCTTGGGCACTTCCAAACCCTTATGACGGAGATAGAGGCAACACTGAACACGAGACCCATAACACCTGTACTGGGTCATACGATCAAATCTTCGTGTTGCGTCCTATCGACCTCATAAACCCACAATTCAATCTGGCCAACCTTACAAGGGAAGTCCCTCGAGTCGCCATGGCCATTCGAGATGTATACCCACGTATGCGTCTTGGAACGCTGATCTCGAATCTGTCTTCCAAATCTGCTAAACGATTCGGAGAGAAGAGTTAGGGGGTGGTTTCACCATGAGGTCCAGTTCTTAATGCTATTCGACAACCAAGCCGTGCCTTCGGTGGCGCAGCCGGTAAGCTGTCGGACTTGCAGGAGCAGCACCAAGGTTCGATTCCTTGATGCATGTGTTGCTTTTGCATCTTGTGTTAAAACGCTTTTTAAACGTTTGCAAAAAATTTCGTGGCCAACTTTGAATATTGGAACCCTTTTTTTGCCCACTTGAACTGATTTCAAAAGAGGAACTTATTTCTTGCTTGAATTACTCTACGAAGACGCACGTAACCTCTCCAAGCGCTCAAAATTCAGGATGAAGGAATTCGAAATCTTTGGCGGACTGCTAGACGGCGACCTCTTTGGCGGGCTCCAGAATTTTGAAACCTTCGGTTACTCCTCCATCGGTCAATCAGCCGGTTGAGAGATACCGATTTGGATCCACCGAGATGTTAGATATTATCACTTATGCTCATTGTCAGGAAGTGTTCCTGATGCGTCACAGTAAAGTGCATTAAATAAAGCTTCCAGATTAGTAATAATAGAGAAACCATACTTGTACAAGTCACTGTGGAAGTTACTCCCAGAAACTTGCCCAAGAAAGGACTACTAGAGGGCAAAAATAGTTGAAGTGGCACGAAAAACTGTTTTGCAAACGTTTAAAAAACGTTTTAACACAGATGCAAAACTAGCACATGCATCAAGGAAACAAACCCAGGGCCCGATTGCTTACCGGCTGCGCCACCGAGGCACGACCCCTTGGTTGTCGAATGGCTTTAAGAAATGGACCTCAGCGGTGAAACCACCCCCTAACTCTTCTCTCCGAATCGTTTAGCAGATTTGGAAGACAGATTCGAGATCAGCGTTCCAAGACGCATACGTGAGTATACATCTCATCTCGAATGGCCATGGCGACTCGAGGGACTTCCCTTGTTAGTCCAGCTAATACTCGCGTAACTTCTAACGATCAGCTACTAGTTCAGAATCGCACGAACACCTAATAACTTACTATACAGTTCTGCGAGACTCCTTGAACGCTTTTGGGATTCCTGGCACAAAGAGTATCTCCAAAGCCTAGCCGAAAAGTGCCAAAAGACTACCGCTCCCAAACAAGGTGCAGCGAGTCCACCCAAAGTTGGAGATGTAGTACTAGTAAAAGACAAACCTCTGTACTAACATACTTTCTATCACTACTTCACTTCTGCACTAATCAATTTCAACATCCATTAACATGCGATTCTAGTACAGCCAAAGGACGAAAATGCAGCCGAAGGCAAAAAATCGATAAATCAATAAAGCGTCAAAATCAAAATACTCAAAATCCATGACGCAATAGTTCAGCTATACGGTAGCGCGCCCGAGCGCAAGTCGAAGATAGCTATCGATTGCCACGTGGCAACGCCGTCGACAGCCGGCGCGCAGCCCAAAATCGTAATTTCGGATTTTGCGATGTTACATCGCCATTTTTGCCTCATTCGACCATTTTCATCCACTCCTTCTGCATAATTCACTAATTCCAATCTCATCCACTCATATTCGAAAACTAGTCCCATCTAGTTCAGTTCCAGAAGTGCGTACTAGTAGTGCAAATCTCAGCCATGAGCGTAAGCGAAAACCGTAAGAGCTTACGCGAGCTCATCCAGGTACGGATTTTCTATACAGTTTGTCTTTTGAAGTGATCATTTAACAGCGATCGAACGTTTAAGTCAGGAGATCTCCTGTTAAGAGATCCATGTTTTTCGAATACTCGAAACTTCGAGTCAATCGATACGAAAACATCAAAAGACAAAATATGACGTCATTCACGGTTCATTTCGATTTGATTTGCACTACGCACTTACACCTTTCTAACCATAACAATTTGCAAGTCAATGTATTTCATCCTTTACTAGCCGTAATATTCCTCGATCGTTTGGAACGTAGATGTCTGACGGCTGGAATAGCATTGTACAAGCGATATATTGACGATGTGTTCATTATTGGCTCTTCCACGAGGGATTTAGAAGACACGCTAAGAAACCTCAATTCACAGGATCCCAACATTAAATTCACGGTCGAAGAGCCAAATGAGGAGGGTTTTGTACCGTTTCTCAACACCAAAGTTCGCATCAACGAAGGAGAGAAGGAACTTCAATGGTACAAGAAACCTGCATCGAGGAATATACTTTTACATGCTAGAAGTTGCCACCCCATCTACATGAAGGCCAACGTCGTCCGCAATCTGATTTCAACCAAGGATAAAGTCTGCAGTCAGCCTTCAAGTGAAGTAGACATAATGGTGGAACGTATTTTGAGAGAAAACGGATATTCCAATACGAACTTGCAATCATGGAGACCGTACTCCACACCTGATGGGATCACCATGATAATGCCGTATGTTAACGAAAAAACAGCATGGAAGGTCAACAATGTCGTAAGGAATTCCTCGCTCCCAGTACGACTTGTGTTCCGCCCACCCCCGAACTTGAAGCGACTGCTGACATACTCCAGACCTTACGAGGATAAATGTGGGAGGAATGGTTGCATCTACTGTAAGGACGACAAAATATGCCAACTAAGAGGTACAGTTTATGCAATAGAATGCCAAGGATGTGGGCATAAGTATGTTGGAGAAACAAGAAGACCTCTCCACAAACGACTTGATGAACATCGGAGGGCTCTACAAAATCCGGCCTCATATCCAGGTAACAGCTTCTCCAAACATAGAACCCAACAACATGCCCATGGGGATCCACCCACCCTCAACGTAAAAGTCCTACACCGTTCCGTTGAAAACACAGTGGAACGCAAAATACTGGAGGCTCTGGAAATAAAAAGACTAGCCCCGGAAATAAATAGCAGAGACGAGTTACGTGACTCTCTTCAACTCATCGCATGACTGCAGTTATCATCACTGTGGAATGAATGCGATATTTTGGGAAATAACGGTCGTAGCACGTCAACGCTATTTAAGGGTAAGTCTAGGGTAGGGAACAGTTCCTGCTTCACAGACCGACAAGGGTGGTAAGTGTTACACTTTTGAAGTGGACAGCAGGTGGGTCAGTTAATATATTTTAATATATTAACAGACTTTAAGAAAGCTTCTAATTTTCATTTCAGGCTCGACAAAGGCGCTAAGCGCCGAAAGCTCGCCAAAAAAGGCCTAAACTTTTGCAAAACTTTTGCAAACACACATTTTTGCAATTTCTTTTGTAGAAAGTTTTGAGTCTTTTGCAATAAATTTTGAAGTCTCACATTGTTTAATACACATTTACTGTACACAATGTTAACAATTAGCTCATGGAAAAAAGAAAAACAAATGGGTTCTAGGTAAAGACCAATAATAGCAGCAGAACCACAACGAAAACCGAAACAATGTAACATGACACATGAATATAACACCAATTGGCCGACTCTGGACTGCCTCCGATCCGCTCCTCGAGATTCCTTCCATGATTGGGAGATTCCCTGCTGCGTTTCTGCCTTTCTGTCGACAACTCTGGAACATATAAAGAGTCGTTCCCCGTGTCTACAGGTTTATTTGGAAGGTTTTTTTTGGAAGGTTTTTATTTGATTTTTGAACCCTTGGAAGGATTTCCACCGACCCGCTAGCATTATTTTGCCTGAATCCACCCCGCCGAATGGCGTGCGTGGCAGCGCCCCCTCTAAATGAATGAGAGGTCAATTTTTTGCGCTGTAAACCTGCGGCCTTAACGATTTTCTTAATATACTTTTGGCCACATAATCCCTGGAAGGGGGTTTTCTGCTTCGCTGCTGAAGAGAAACTTATGGGGTAGCATCGGTCTTTTTAAGCGGCAGAAGGCCTGCCACAGCTTCTTGGAATCGGAGCTGTCTGACCTCTCCGACTCGCAAAAGCGCGGAAAAAGCCAACATGACGCTAGTTGCGGCGCTGACATATGCCGGGGAGCTGCTGTTAAGGCCAAGCTCTATTATGCGGTCTACGTCCTCCTTAGAGGCCTTGATGCGATGTTTGACGGGGCCCTGGATCTGGCAGCCGCTCTAAGTAACGCTTTGAGGATATCAGCGTCATCCTCCGGGAGGGGCCCAAAAAAATGGGAAAGCGCGGATACATGATATCCCAAAGACCGGTCCTGGCCCTCCTGTATAAGTTGCGCTATAAAGATATTCCGAAGCTTGGCAAGCTCCGACGCCGGAACCCTTAAGGACTTGCTGAACTTAAGGAAGCGGGACTTGACTCTTTTATATATTCTCAAAGTCCCAGGCGCCACCGACTGGTCGATACAAGTTTGTATGACCTGGGCTACCTCTCCCAGCCCTCTTTCTTCGGCCAGGCGGGCTGTCGAAGAGGCTGCTGCGAAGCGCGAAGCTGGGAGAGGATCTGAAACATGCTAATAGGTTTTATGACTATTTGTTTTCGTAGGGCGGGAGGGTTGGGCGCTACGAAAACGAAAGCCGGAATGCGGAGGGGTCTCTCGCCCCTCCCACGCGGCCTGGCCGCTACGCGACCGCGTCGCTCGGTCCCGTTCCTTACGGGACCCGCCTGGCGGCGAGGGAGTTGTGTGAATTTCAAAACTCCATTTTCGTCTCCGATACTCTACGACGAAACCTACGCTTTGTCCTTCACACAACTACATTACGGAACAGTCCGGAGGAGAAGGGTTAAAGTCCGGAGGAGGTTAGAAAGAGAGAAGAGCGACGGCAAAATCGAAATTCAGGGAGAGGCGAGCCGAACGTGTAGGACGGGGAAAAGCCGTCTAATACTGGAGAACCTGCTGGGAAAAACCTTATACTTTTCAGCTCTGGAATCCAAGAATCATTTTGTCTAAGCAACGGGAAAAAAAGGTTTGAGGGCCACATTGGGAACCCTAAAATCCCCCTACTACGATGCAATTTGGCCCAGGCCAAAGTTTTAGGAATGAGATGAGGAGGAGGAACCCACCAACAGAAATGGGAAGAATTCCACCAGATGGTTGATTCACTTGAAAACGCATCAATTCCACTCGACTCTTCGCAAGCAAGCCTGGAAATAAACTTTTGCACTTCGCTGAGACTGAACTGACAAACATATCCACTGTGCATTCTCCCCAAGAGCTATTGAGCTCCAAAAAAATATGCCTGGAGATGCTCCAATCGTCTAAGTCTACAAATCTAGACGCTTCGTCCGCTTCGGAATTTAGAGATCTAGGAATCCACACAAATTCCACGTTAGAACAGAGGATCTCACATAAATCCCAAATTTACGGGCCAATTCTTGTAAATCGGCTTTTATGCTCCCTTTCTTCAGGATACTGACTGCGCACTGACTGTCACAGTGCCAGAGACAGGATTGGAAGGGAACAAATCCCGAAAATGCCCTAAGACTGGCCAGATGCCAAATAGCTCCCTGGATGTGGAAGACGAGCCTAAGAAAGAGGAGGGGAGCAGGGAGGACGTTGTGATTTTAGAGCCCGAGTCTAAATGTAAAATGGCCCCTGATGCAAACTCTGAGGCATCTGAAAAGGCCACAAGGGAATGATAAGGAACTTACTTACTTAGATACTTAGATGGCTCGTCTTCACTCCATGTGCGAGCCACCGCACAGATTCCATTCGTTTCGTCCTCTCGCTACCGTCATCCACGATACCTTTCTTCCTTGACGGCCACGAGTTTCCATAGCGGACTTCAGAACGTTAACGAACACGTCGGCCCATCTAATAGGTGGTCTCCCTAGAGGACGCTTGTGGTCTCTAGGGATCCACTCTATTGTCCTTCTCGTCCACCTGTCGTCAGTTCTCCTCATGATATGTCCGGCCCACCTGTGTTTTGCCTTGTAAGCGTATTCCACAGGATCTCTGAGTCGAGACATCACCCTCATATCTGAACTACGAAGTCCTGCTCGATGTTGTGAGCGCCTGTTGTATTTTAGAAGACACCTCTCTAACGCTCTGTGCGTTACTCGAAGCGTATTCGTGGTGGCATTCGTATCGGCCCACGTTTCTGCAGCGTAACAGAGCGCAGGAAGCACTGTTTGATCAAAGAGATGGGCTCGCAGGTCTACATCTGAAAGATGGTCAGTGGCCTCTCTGATAGACCCGAATGCAGACCAGCCCGCTCTCTTTCTCCTGTCCAGTTCCTCCTTGAGATCATTGTTCATGTTTATCGAGCGTCCTAGGTACACGTACGAATTGGTTTCCAGTATCTGCAAACCATTTATCGTCATGTGATGTTCTTCGCACCAGGAGTTCTTCATAAACTGTGTCTTCTTCCGATTGATTCGTAGTCCAATTCTACTTCCAGCTTCGTTAAGTTCGTTGAGCATCGTCTCTGCTTCAGTGATAGAATTCGAAAATAAGACGATGTCGTCTGCAAATCGAAGGTTGGATAGGAATTTTCCATCCACTCGTATGCCCCTCTCGTCCCAGTCGAGCGCCCTGCCTGACGCCCCCTTCTCGATGGGGATGGTTAAAGGACGGTCAAACAGTTGTAGCGTCGTTGAGCAGTGTCTGTAACAGTCAGCTAAGATGTTAACATAGGATGACTCCACTCCTTGGTCGACCAGCGCTGACAGGATGGCGTTCGTTTCGACGCTGTCAAAGGCTTTCTCGTAGTCGACAAAGGTCAGAACGAGAGGCATATGGTATTCACGACAGACCTCTATTACTCTCACGACAGTCTGGATGTGGTCCATGCAGCTGAATCCCTTGCGGAACCCAGCTTGCTCTACTGGTTGCGCTTCATCCAGTGTACTCGAGATGCGCGTTAGAATGATCTTCGTAAAGAGCTTGTAGAGCACGCTCAACAAGCTGATTGGTCGGTAATTACGAAGATCTTCTCTGTCACCCTTCTTGAATAGAATGACAGTGCGCGAAGTTCTCCACTGGTCCGGAATCCTTCCCTTTCGAAGATAGGACGTCATATGGGCTGCCAAAATGGCATGAAGTGAGTGTTTCCCTGCTCTAAGGAAGTCGACCGAGATCTTATCGGGTCCGGGAGCAGTTCCCTTCTTCATGCTGTCGATGGCAACTCGGACTTCTGAGGTAAGGATCGTAGGTGGTCGGGGGGCAGTGGGGATAACAGGGTGGTACGGGTGTGGAGGAGCGGAATAGACTTGTGTAGAACGTTTCCGCTATAGATTCCATCTCCTTTCTAGAAGTAGTGAGGGTTCCGTCCTCTCTCAGGAGAGCAGAAAGTGGTACGCGATGATCGGTGAGGTCCCGCTTGCACTTCTTTATACTTGATCTTCCTTGTGCAGCTTCGAGGATTTTTCTTTGCCTGAACTGTCGTATGTCCTCCTGCAGCGCTATTCTGCAACTGGTGTCAGCAATCAGTCGCTCGAGGTGGGTTGCATTCGGATCAAGTCGCAGGCTCCTTCGCTTACTCAAGAGTTCTCTCGTTGACGTCGAGATGCGTTCGGAGCTCCTTCGCTGAGTAAGAGAAGCCGCATCAGCACAGGCTTGAAGTCCCTCGAGTAGCAATTCGTAATCCTTCGTTGGGTCCTCATCGATCCGCCACAAGTGTTGGGAAAGGCACTCGTTCAAGATGTTCTCATCGTACACGACCGATCTTCTTGTCTTCGGGCGGTGCAAGGCTCGTTTTTCAAGCCTGGTAGATAGACGAATTTTCGCCCGAAGAAGCCGATGATCAGATCCGGTACAGAAAGATGGCACTACAGCGACATCACAAAGGCACCGTCTCCTGTTCGTAATAATGTGATCGATCTCGGCACGTGTCGTGCCGTTGGGTGATTCCCATGTCCAGCGGCGATGTTCCTTCTTCTCGAACAAAGAGTTACCGTGGAAGAGACGAGTCGCGGACATGAGCCCAGCAAGCCGATTTCCGTTTTCGTTCCTTTCGCCAATCCCAAACTGGCCAATCCTGTCTTCTTTTTCTTCCACCTTACCGATCCTCGCATTGAAGTCTCCGACAATGAATTTATAGAAGGACTTCTCGGTGCGGATGACTTCCTCCAGCTGATCGTAGAATGCGTCTAATTCGGAATCATCAGCGCCCATGTGTGGTGAATAGCAGCTGATGATACAGATGGACTTTTGACGCCGCGGCTGAAGACGGAGGATGGCAAGGCGAGGAGAGAGGATTTCGTAGGAGTCAACGTGTTGGACGACAGATGGGTGAACGGCGAACCCGACGCCACCGATGTTTCGCGATGGAAACTTCTCACCACGAATGACAAGAGTTCCATCGAAGAAATGTCGTATATCGGTCTTCTTACACTTCGTTTCCTGGAGCGCGATTACGTTGTACTTGATTCGACTCGCGGCATCAAGCAGGCAACGAAGGTCGGCATCACTGGAGACAGTTCTCGCGTTGTAAGTGCAAATTCTGAGGCAATCTCCATGTCGTGTTCTCGTGTCGTCTTCGTCCAGAGTCCATGACGTTCAATTTTACAACCACAATCTCGGTTGTAAAAATTTCCAAATAAT